>JALPQI010009430.1:0-40179 GCA_025490895.1 Thaumatotibia leucotreta
ATTCGTATGATAAGGCTGCCATGCCACCGAAGTCACAGCGCTTGAAACTGAGAAACCATCTACTTACCTACGATGGCATAATCTAACATAGAGGGTCTAACAAATATGATTATCGTATGAGCGGAGTGAAAGGCATTATAGGCTTAGGACTTTTCATAGCATATCGTGGTTCTAAAATCCTTAGAGCCGCTATGTGTAAAATTTTCGAAGTCAAAGTCAAAGTGTATTGTAATATGAAATATAATGATTTATACCTACTGTCACATCGTTACTGAGTTAATTTCAATCGAACGTAATTAATTTTAAATATCAAAATGAATTTCATAAATAGTGTTTACGAAATTAGTCATATCAGAAACCATAAAAAAATGAGACAATTAGGTTCAAGACAAACTAGAAAAAGTCTTAGATCGGAAATAGTGATGAAAATGGCGAAAGTATCATGTTATTTTTCTCGAAAGCTTCGAATCTTTCATATAAATTACATGTAGCTTCCGAACAAGAAACAAAACTAATGTTACCTTTGAAGTAAATAAATAGACTGCACTTCACGTTGACGTCACATAGAGCATAGATTAATGATTCCCATTTACAAGTATTTTATCATAATTTAAACTCTTTAGTCAACTGATATTGAGATTTAGTCTGAGCTAAATGAAAAGTCACGTGTTTGTACCAGAGCCAATACATTCGGAGTATCATAATTCAATAAAATAATGCAAAAAAAAGTATTTTACACGTAAAACACTGAAAGATGCGAAAGGTTCAATCGAAGCTCTGTAACGAAAGATACTGTATTTTTGTTATTTCGTGTTATTTTCATAGCTAATCAGAACCCTGATTTCGATGACATTCGAAATTTGGTCGTAATGTTAGGTACCCACGATACCTCGAGAACACTACATTAATGACGTTTATTTTTGACACACAAAATACCTTAAAGACAATGTGAAGAATGATTTATGAAGTAATTTTGGTTTGTTTTGTTAAGTAAAGCGATGCGAGATAATATTATAGCTTTTATATCGATCGACAAAGTTTCATCTGGCGCATTTATCGTTATACATATATGGTTTGGGTTATTTTTCTATCACCATTATAAAATGCACTGTAAACTTATATACCTATTTCATTAACCTGTTTATACTACGTATAACCCGGTACACCCGGGTAAGACCGGACCAATTTTTGGTGAGTTGAAAGGATGTCACAACAAAAAGTCATAAATTTCACTAACTTTTACCTGCAAATGTGTGATGTACGTGATAAAAAAAATCAAGCATTCAATATAAATTTACTTGATGCCGCTCAGCCGAATAGCTTAGGAATAAACGTAAAGTCAAACTCGCACTATTTTTTTTCCAAGGTACCCAATCGTAAAACCTTCTTGGCTTAAGATTGGACTATGTTTAAGATGGAATCTCCAAAAATTCTCGGAAAAAAACACTTTTTTTAAAACTTTCGTAGCTCACAACTGTTGCGGCTGATCGGTTGCTGCATACTAGCGAGAAGGGCGGGGTGAAATGGCGTCATGCATAATATGTATAGCAGTGAGGGAAAAATACTACTATTTTAGTAGTTATTGCGGTCATCCGATCTTAGCCGGGTGTACCTTAAGTCGTACGTAGGATGCCCTGAAAATTTCGGGAATTTAATACTTAGGAACGTATATTTGACATGTGTTATACCTCTTTCTTACAAGCATAGTCTCATTATTCGAAAACACTGGCCACTTAGAAAAAAAAAACAATGTCCGATTTTCAATTGTTTTTTAAAGTCGTTGAGTTGCTGGTGAAAATGTAGCTGTCCCGCGAAAGTTTTAGAGCAATGATTTATTATGACTTTAAAAGTGGATTAACACAACAACAATGTGGAGACCGATTAACTATTACTTTTAGTAGTGAAGCACCTTCAAAGACGACTATATACAGGTGGTATTCGGAATTCCAACGTGGCCGTGTGTCTCTTGCGGATGACGTACGTGAGGGTCGACCGAAAACGGCCGTTACCGATCAAAACATCGATGTTGTTCGCCAACTGATAAAGGAAGATAGGCATATTACCATGATTCAGGAGACTTTAGGCATTGGAATGAGTCAGGTACAAGTTATTTTACAACAAGAGTTGGGCGTGCGGAAGTTATTTTCCCGGTGGATTCCTCACTTGTTATCTGACGACCAGAAAACGGTACGTGTCAATTGGTGCCGCAAAACTTTAAAAAGATTTAATGGAGGAAGCTCAAATGCCGTTTTTAGTATTGTGTCAGGTGACGAATCATGGATTTACGCATATGAGCCTGAATCGAAAAACCAATCTCGAGTTTGGGTTTACGAAGACGAACCGAAGCCGACAAAAGTTGTTCGTTCTCGCAGCACGATCAAAAAAATGGTAGCCACGTTTGTCTCCAAATCGGGTCACGTGGCGACTATCGCTCTTGAAGATCGAAGAACTGTCAATGCCGATTGGTATATAGGCGTTTGTTTACCGATTGTTTTTGTTGAACTGCGAAAAACTAACCCTAACCGCCGTATTATACTACACCATGATAATGCCAGCCCTCACACCGCTCAGAAAACAGACGACTATCTGAAGGGCGAAAACGTCGAATTACTGGACCATCCTCCGTACAGCCCCGACCTAAGTCCCAACGATTTTTTTACTTTCCCGAAAATAAAGAATCGGTTGCGTGGTCAGCGTTTTCAGACCGCGGAAGAAGCAGTCGACGCTTATAAAATGGCCATTTTGTCAACCCCCACTTCAGACTTCAATAACTGTTTTAAAAACTGGTTTCAGAGAATGAAAAAGTGTATTAAACACAAAGGAGAATACTTTGAAAAACAATAAAAGTACTTTTATTTCATTAAAATGCGTATTTTTTCCGATTCCCGAAACTTTCAGGGCAACCTACGTATACGTGGACAAACGTCAGTTTTGTTTTTTGTTCGGAAGTTACATGTAATTTATAAGAAAGAATCGAAACTTTCGAGAAAAACAACATGATACTTTCGCCGTTTTCATCGCTATTTCCGATCTAAGACTTTTTCTAGTTTGTCTTGAACAAAATTGTCTCATTTTTTTATGGTTTCTGATATAACTAATTTCGTAAACACTACGTATGAAATCAAGATCGATTTTTAAAATTAATTACGTTCTATTAAAATTAACTCAGTAACGATGTGACAGTAGGTATAAATCATTTTATATTTAATATTAAATATACTTTGACTTTGACTTCGAAAATTTTACACATAGCGGCTCTAAGGATTTTAGAACCACGATATGCTATGAAAAGTCCTAAGCCTAGGCATTACATAAACAGTCTTTAAACAGGTCAAATGTCAAATTGAGCTATCATAACATCTTGACAAGTGCTATACAACTTGGTATAGTAAAGTTGGAGTACGGAAAAGTGGGCCAAGTGTTTTTTTCATTGAGACTGTTTCGATAAGCGATCGTCGATCTGGCCTACTACCGCGAACTTCCAAATTCGTAAATTTCGAGGATTTATTTCTGTCACTCCAACGAAGGAGTCATTGGAGTGACAGAGACAAATTCCGGATTTCGAAGATAGCGGTAGTGCCGCTGCTTCTTTAAACTTGTGCGTCATTTTCGCACTTTGGTACCTATATACTATAGGAACCTAATTAGTATGTAACTATGTATGTAAATGCCTTATTTTACACAAAACACAGGTACAAATACACATATTAGGTAACAATAATTTAGACAGGTACAAAGGCGAACTTATCCCTGTACCCTTATACTTCTCTCTTCCAGTTAACCTTTGAGCAAAGGAGTTGCGTATAGGAAGCAAAAGATAGACAAACATACACGTGTACTGTGGTGAATGTATTAGAGTACCAAATAACTATTAAATACTTACTTAGCTAACTTCATGCCTATAAAAAACATATTGTTAAAATACAGTGTGTGGCCTTTAACACGGGAGAAAAATTAAATGAGTGACTCCTTAGACTATCGGCAATAATCCTGTAAAGGTCCCGGTGTTTCAAAGTGGTTAAGTTCGTAGTCTTAGTCTCATAAAGTAGGTAATTTATCAATAGAAAAGGGAGCAAATAAAAAAATGCCAGTGAAGTGCGCGTCCATTTCATGTTTTTGTCACATTTAGCTGCTTCTAAATATGATTAAACTGTTATACTGACGTGTATTCTTCAATCAAACACTGCGCCCGTGCTATGGCGAGTGCTATTATGAAAGAAAAATGTTTTGGGATGTTCAAATTGAGCTCATTCAAATGATAATCCCACTTGACCTACTTTATAAGCCTTTATTGTATAAACTTATTCTAAATTATGAAAAAAACACATAAATAAAGAAATTTTATCTAAAATAAAAACTAATAATCTAAATAGAAAAGCTAAAAATACATTTAATAAAAATACTTACCTACAAAAGAAAAAAACCTTATAAAAAGAAACTTTAAGTTTTAACTCGACTGTTCCCAATCGAGATCTCGTTAGTACTAGAACTGGAGCGAACCGTGCGAACTTGGCATACAGCCGCCGAGCCCGCGACGTTCTGTCAAAGGTCAAGTGTGTTCGTCAAATTAGTGTTGATTTATCGAACGCCTACCGTTGCGTTGCGTCGCTTGATGGGCGCTTAAATTTAAGGTCGGCGCACACGTAGCGATAATTATAGCGATATATACAGGGTGTAACAGAACGATGATCCCGCTACCACAGAATACATATTAGTACAAGTACAGAAAACCATATGTAAAAACCCGTTCAAAGAAATGACTAATGACTCTTGTTACGATACTATTAAGTTCAAATTCCCACCGCGCAACGCTAAATGTCACGTAGAAGTGCGCTCTCTATCTATCACGTAACTTGTACCTTTTCTGAAAAAGAAGATTGCTTCCTTTTAAAAAATTATATAATCTTAAAATTTAATTACTACCATTTTCATATTGTTTTTTATTGTTCATTATTATAATCAATTCTCGGACAGCGGTCGAATTAGTACGTAGATATTCGACGAACAACATTCTCGAGCGCGCGACGTGCGTCACCGCTCGCCGTGACAGGCCCTACTGATGTACTCCCCGGGGTGGCACTGACAGTTCGAACCGAACGCGCTGGTTGGACAGGCCTGCCGCTAACGACCGAGTCTACCAACTGTGATGATTTTTATGATTGTATAATTTAGTTTAGTTATTTTACGAGTAATTGATTTATAAATAAGATAATTATCGGAAATACCGGAAGTTGCACGTGATTGGTCGATAGTCAATCGACCAACTACTTGCAATTACGAGTGACCAATCAGAACCTTGTTGAAAAATGGCGGGCTTTTTGGTGGAGGGGAGGTTCTGGTTGGGCAGTCTGGTCGGCATTCTGTTGCGGACACTCGAGCTGAGAGCAGTGTAACTAATTTAAGGAATTAAAAGTGTTGATTCGCCTCGACGTAGTTTAATTATTTTTACATCTCGGAAGTGGTACGTGATCAACAAGCCCAAAGGTACGTACGATGTTATGATCACTTTAACATTATTGTGTGTTATGTTAGTTCATACCGTATGTACGTACATAATCAAGTCTGAATACTTTATACTAAGGCAACATGTTAATATCCATATTCGTTGCTTTTGATTACGCTTAAACGACGCTAATTTGACTACTGACAGTAATGACTTAAATACCGCTGGAGAATAGATTACTATAGTTGAAGCTTAGGATTCCTAGGTTGTAATCAATTGTAAGATACAACGGCATTTAATGAATAATAATAATAAATAAATATCTTGGGACATATTATACAAATAGACCTAGTCCATTGAAAATAAGATAACACGTTCCTTATTATTTTTATATTTTGGTGTTATATGGGTATTAAATTCAATTTTGCAAAGTCCTAGTGTTTATTTTTGATCACTTTGATTATTTTACGTCAGTTACAAACGTTACGATTTTTGGCCATGTGTGCCAAGCCCAGAGCTAAGGGAACTATGTATGTTCCAACAGACAAGGGCCAAGTGTGTCCTAGGAGAACTATGTATGTTCTAGCTTTGAATAAGGCCATGTGCGCCAAGAAGGTTGGGAAAACTTATGACTGTACCCGACACCTGACATATTGTAGACTATTCGTAATTCGTTTTATAAAAATGATGTTGCTCTTTACTAAACTGTACAATTGTTTTCGATTAAATAATTGTTTAACCTTTCGTATGCCGCTGTCAAAGAATGGTATTGAATTTATGACCTTGAAGTTTATAATTTATCGTCCAATTGCATGGGACGGATACGGGACATGGCATACGAAGGGTCAAGTTACAATGAACTACCACCATTCGAATATGGTGATGATGATGATGGTGATGATGATGATGGTGATGATGATGATCATGATGATGGTGGTGATCATGATGATAGTGGTGATGATGACGATCATGATGATGGTGATCATGGCGATCATGATGATGATAGTGATGATGATGATGATGATGATGATGATGATGATGATGATGATGATGATGATGATGATGATGATGATGATGATGATGATGATGATGATGATGATGATGATGATGATGATGATGATGATGATGATGATGATGATGATGATGATGATGATGATGATGATGATGATGATGATGATGATGATGATGATGATGATGATGATGATGATGATGATGATGATGATGATGATGATGATGATGATGATGATGATGATGATGATGATGATGATGATGATGATGATGATGATGATGATGATGATGATGATGATGATGATGATGATGATGATGATGATGATGATGATGATGATGATGATGATGATGATGATGATGATGATGATGATGATGATGATGATGATGATGATGATGATGATGATGATGATGATGATGATGATGATGATGATGATGATGATGATGATGATGATGATGATGATGATGATGATGATGATGATGATGATGATGATGATGATGATGATGATGATGATGATGATGATGGTGATGGTGATGGTGATGATGATGGTGGTGATGATGATGGTGATGATGATGGTGGTGATGATGATGGTGGTGATGATGGTGATGGTGGTGATGATGGTGATGATGATGATGATGATCATGATCGCGATGATGATGGTAATAGTGGTGATCATGGTGATCGTGGTGATCGCGATGATCATGGTGGCGATGGTGATCATGATGGTAGTTTACATTTATATATAGTTGTGAGCTTCTAGTTACTTATTTTGTGTTATTTTTGTTACCGAGACGATGGACAACCCGACGAGTCGAAGGAGTCGAGAACGAACAAAACGCCAAGGCAAGCGCCCAAGGATAAATTCTCCATCACTTTCCAAAGGAAGACGCGGTCGTAAAGTGCCGAGAAACGTTGCTACACCAACATGGGTGGTAGAAGAGGTGTCGCCAACTGAGCTTTTAGCTACGCCGCATGCTGCTCTGCAAGATGAGCCTCAGAGCCAGCCACAGCAGGTGATGACGCAAGCTTCACTGGATCAGCAGTCGTCCGGCTTCACTTTGGACGAGGTACTAAAGCTTATATCTTCCGTCAAAAGTAGTGAAAAGACTAAATCCCATCAGTTAAGTAATAATCATGTGAATAACGTAATACCAGAGTTTGACCCCACAAGCAAAGCTCAGAATATAGACAGTTGGTTAAGGAAAGTAAACGAGTGTGCATGTATTTACGATTGGGACCAGAAGCAGACCATACATTTTGCTCTTCAAAAATTGGTTGGTCTTGCAAAGAAATGGTTCGAGGCTTTGCCATCCGTTAGTTACGAATGGGATGAGTGGCAAGCAAAGCTTCGGAAAGCGTTCCCTAACGAGCAGAATTATGGTCGGCTTCTGGAAGAAATGCTTGCCCGCACCACACGCATTAACGAAAATTTACGAGAATATTTCTATGACAAGTTAACATTACTGAATCGCTGTGAAATCAAAGGCCAAAAGGCTGTGGACTGTGTCATACACGGTATTCTTGACAAGTCTGTCAGGAATGGCGCGCAAGCATTGAATTGTAAAGAACCTGAAGATCTCCTAGGTTTTCTCAATTCGCAACGACCCACTGACATAATTTATCCTAAAAAGCGCAATGAATACATTCAGCCTAATCGTGTTACTAATATTGCTTCCAATTCTAGTGACTCTAGTGCGCGATTGACTTGTTTCAATTGCCGTGAAAGGGGGCACACTTTTCAAAAATGTTCCAAGCCCATTATTAGGTGCAAAACGTGTTCTCGTGTAGGCCATGACTCAACTTCATGTAAGCTTTCCCCTTTAACGTCACGACAGACCGATGACGTTAAGACTAACTTAGAGGGACGAAAGACCTTGACAATATCGACTGTTAACAGCACCAATGATAAGTTCTTTAAAAAGGTAACTGTTAATGAGCAAACCTATCTTTCGTTTATTGATTTTGGTAGTGAATGCACGTTAATGCGCGAATCAGAAGCTCAAGATTTAAATTTACCCAAGTTGTTCACTCAACTCCCCGCAATTAACGGCTTTGGAAATTCTTCAGTTATGCCTGTATATAGGAGCTTCATAACAATAAATCTAGATGATGTCGAAGCTAATATAGAAGTCCTAGTGGTACAAGATGAATTTATGCGTACTCCCCTCCTCATTGGTCAAAATTTCACAGAATTACCATTTGTGACCGTTTTGAAAGACTCTAATAGACTTCTTTTTTACAAGAGTCCTGTAGATGACAAACTAACACTCCACGAGAGTAGTATTAGACTTATGACGGTTGAATCTACTGAAATAGAGAAAATCGGCTTAGTAGAAGTGTGTACGGAGGATCCTACTTTCTGTGGTGACGTTTATATAGAAGGGTACAATTGTTCGGAACCTGGTAGGGAATACCACCTTCATAAGGGTGCGTATCGCATTAGTCAGGGTAAAGGTCATTTAGTAGTGACGAACTTAAAATCAGAAAAAAATAAAATATCTCCGAAAATGACGCTGTCCCGAGCAACACCTTTGGTAGAGAGAACAGTTTATAGTGTCAATCGAATACAAAAAGACTTTTCTACAATGAAACCCTTAGATAGGGACGAAATCAAAGTTGGCGGGGGTATCAGTGATGAGGATGTACTTAGACTACATAAGTTGTTAGATTCGTATCGTGATTGTTTCGCGATGGACCTTAGCGAAATAGGGCTTGCAAAGGACGTTGAGATGACCATCGACTTAAATGACGATAGACCCGTAGTGTACCGGCCGTATCGCCTGTCTTGTTCTGAGAGGGAGCAAGTGCGCGTAATAATTGATGAGCTATTACAAAACGATATTATACAAGAGTCTGATTCCGAATTTGCAAGTCCCATTTTGATGGTGAAGAAGAAAACAGGGGAACAACGTCTTTGCGTTGACTTCCGAGCGCTAAACAATAAGACAAAAAAAGACTGTTTCCCCTTACCTCTCATAGAGGATCAGTTGAGTAATCTTAGTGGTAATCGATTGTTTACGTCGTTAGATCTCGCGTCAGGATACTATCAGGTCCCTATGGCACAAGAAAGCCGCCGTTTCACAGCATTCGTGACACCGGACGGACACTTTGAATTTAAAAGGATGCCGTTCGGTCTCGCTAATGCACCGGCGGTATTTCAGAGACTTATCAATAAGATGCTTGGGTCAAAGCGGTTCGACTCTGCTCTGGCATACCTGGACGACATTCTTGTGCCGTCAGATAGTGTTGAGGAGGGATTTAAGAGACTGGAGGCTGTGTTGAAATTGATACGGGAGTACGGGCTAACATTAAAATTGTCGAAATGTACATTTTTTGGCAACGTAATCAAATATTTGGGCTATGAGATTTCTTTCGAAGGAATACGGCCAGACGAACAAAAAATATTGGCAGTAAAAGAATTCCCTGTTCCCAAAAACGTCCATGAAGTTCGTCAATTTTTGGGGTTAGCTGGGTATTTTCGAAAATTTGTCAAGGGCTTTGGAGAAATAGCGCGCTGTCTCACAAATTTGTTGAAAAAGGACGTTCCTTTCAAGTGGTCTGAAAAGGAATTTGCCGCATTTACTCAGTTAAAAGATCGACTAATAGAACGTCCTATTTTAGCTCTTTATAACCCTAAATTAGACACTGAGCTTCACACGGACGCTAGCGCATTGGGTGTAGGTGGCATTCTGCTGCAGTGGCAAGAAAGCCCACGGGTTCTAAAGCCAGTCGCTTACTTCAGTAGGCAAACTACTGCCGAGGAGAGACACCTACACTCGTATGAGCTAGAGACCTTGGCGATTGTCTGTTCATTAAGGAAATTTAGGGTTTACCTTTTAGGCCTCAGTTTCAAAGTAGTAACGGATTGTCATGCCATCAGGACAACACTCACCAAACGTGATCTGGTGCCGCGCATCGCAAGATGGTGGCTCCAGATAAGTGAGTTTACGTTTGAGATAGAGTACAGGCCAGGTGCCCAAATGGCACACGTTGACGCTCTAAGTCGGAACACCAAGTTAACTGACGGTAATGACGAGTTAGCAGCAACTATTTACCATATCGACACGCAAGACTGGCTATTAACGTTACAAATGACTGACCCTGACATTGCAAGGATAGTTAAGATTCTGAAACCGAGTAATGACGAGGAATCACAAGACATAAAGAAAAACTTCGTCGTTAGAGACCATAAAGTCTATAGAAGAGTTGATAGTAAATTATGTCTTGTGGTACCACGTAGTGCGCGGTTTCAGATTTGCCGATCAAACCACGATGATATCGGGCATTTAGGTGAAGCTAAAACTATCGAGAAGATTCAGGCAAACTATTGGTTTCCAAGGTTACGCAAGTTCGTAAAAAAATACGTACGGTCGTGTATTCAGTGCGCTTACAATAAAGATAATGCTAAAATTAAGAAATCTGGTCAATTATACCCTATTCAAAAGGTAGACATTCTCTTTCATACGGTGCACATTGATCACTTGGGTCCGTTTACAAAGAGTAAGAAAGGGAACGCCTACATTTTGACAATCGTTGACGGATTTACAAAATATGTCTTTGTGAAACCAGTGAAGGATACAAAAACAAAAAGTACTCTGCAAGTACTGGAAAGCGTGTTTTATGATTTTCGTTTTCCTTGTCGGATTATATCCGATCGTGGGACTTCCTTTACATCAGGCGCTTTCAAAAGTTTTTGTAACCTTCATGGGATAAAACATGTATTAAACGCAGTCGCGTGTCCCAGGGCTAACGGCCAAGCTGAGCGATTTAACCAGACGATATTGAACTCTCTAACAAAATGTACTACTGGTAAGGATGAACGTGACTGGGACACGTGGCTTGGTAAAATACAATGGGGCATAAATAATACTGTTCATTCCTCCACTCAAAGAACGGCATCGGAAGCTTTATTCGCAAGTAGATTTCCCGATAGTATGACTAACAAATTAGGTATGAATTCTGGGGAAACACACCATGACGTTGAGTCCTTGAGAAAAGATATAAGTGCTACTATAGATACAGTTCAGCAGAAGCAAAAGCTTCGTTATGATCGCGGACGAGCACCCGCTGCCGTTTATAAAGAGGGAGACTTGGTAAAAATTACTAGAACTAATTATTATAACAGTGGTAATAGTACTAAGCTTTTACCAAAATTTGTTGGTCCATATAAAGTTGTGAAAGTTCTTGGTAATGATAGGTACAAAATAAGTAATGTACCCGGATTGAAAAATAAAATAAATAAATCGTTTGAGACTGTTGTTGCTGCAGACCGAGTAAGACCCTGGATAAACATAAGTTCTCGTGATTCTAAGACTGAAGACCGCATCGGTGGTCCTGACGAATCATCTGACTATGATAGCGATGATAATGTACCTCTGTCTTGCTTGCGACAACAGTGTCAAACGATAGTAAGGAAATAAATAAAACCCGCGAATGTGATGATTGGTATTCTTTTATTGTAAAATAAATAAAGGAACTTTAAAATGAGTGTAAAATAAATGAACGTAAAAAAATGTGATTTGTAAAATAAATAAGTGGACTTTAACTCTGGACAAAGCTCTAAATATATATCTTACTCGTTGTCAACATTATTTGCTAAACATTATCTTTGGCAATAAAAATAAAAGTTATTTTCGCTCCTACTTTGTCCAGAGGAACCTATTGTATGTAATTAAGTTAAGGTGTTTATTAACATCGTTGAAGAACATGCCCATTCTTGTAATCGGATTAAGTAACTTTTAGAATTATTTGTTACATGCTTGTTGTACTGTAACGAATCATGCACCAGGAGTTGCACTCATACGGATGGCCGAATGTGATGATTTTTATGATTGTATAATTTAGTTTAGTTATTTTACGAGTAATTGATTTATAAATAAGATAATTATCGGAAATACCGGAAGTTGCACGTGATTGGTCGATAGTCAATCGACCAACTACTTGCAATTACGAGTGACCAATCAGAACCTTGTTGAAAAATGGCGGGCTTTTTGGTGGAGGGGAGGTTCTGGTTGGGCAGTCTGGTCGGCATTCTGTTGCGGACACTCGAGCTGAGAGCAGTGTAACTAATTTAAGGAATTAAAAGTGTTGATTCGCCTCGACGTAGTTTAATTATTTTTACACAACCATTACGATGAACTTTCAGTATGGAACCAATATCATTCGCATTCGCATCATCAATCTTCTACCAAAGAATGGCCAGTGGCACTTCAATCCCTTAGTCGATTCTTATGAGACCCATTGCGACAAAATTGCATAGTTATAAAAAATAAAATAAATAAAAATAAATTTATTCACTTACACAAACATAAGTGTTACATAAGTAAATAAACATAGGTAATAACAAAATACATGTTCGTGCAGCAAAATGGATTAGGACTCGGCGAGACCGCTGGATTTCAGTCAAAACTTTGAAGTTTTGATTTATATTTATTCCATAAACATTTGTCAAAGATGTTCCGCCGAAATATGCGCGGTGCTAAAAAAAGCGCTGTGTCCTGCCCATCTTGGCACAATTGAACAATTGTGTTTGGGGTCATTTTTGAGCTGGCATTAGACGTCCATGTTATACAGGGTGGAAAGGGACGACGTTCCTTCCCGCTACCGACCGAGTCTACCAATCATTACGATGAACTTTCAGTATGGGACCAACATCGAAAGTGTACATGGAAAATTGACTTTTCCATACTATTGAACTCTAACAAATCATTTACTTTGTATGAGGGGTTAATTTTTTTTTTAATATTTCGATGTTGGTCCCATACTGAAAGTTCATCGCAATGGTTGGTAGACTCGGTCGCTAGCGGGAAGGAACGTCGTCCCTTTCCACCCTGTATATGGTCGCATCAGGTAACCAGTTCCAGACCAGTTTAGTTCGCGATAGAGCCGCCTGTATTTAAGTCGATTCGATCGCAAAATAATTCGTCTTTAGAATTAAATGCGACACTGACATACCGCTCCCTTTACTTTCAGAGGTTAAGGTAAATGCTACAGTTGACATGTATCGTGCGAACTGGGGTTAAAGGTAAATGCTACTGATGTTGACATGTGCATTGAATACCGAAACGATAGATTGACATTTGAGGATTTGGAATGCTAAAATGTGGCATTTGGTGTGAGCCAGCTCGTTACGTAATAACCAAATAAAAAAAACCGATTGACTTCTCCAAGATACTATCATCAGACCCCGACTCGTACCTAGCAATGTACAAGTTGCAGAACATTCTCAAAACGTGGAAACATTCTCGAGAATGTTCTCAGAACATTCCTGCAACATGAAACTTATAGTTTAAACAAGAAAATATAAATGGAATACTGTTTCAATGGGCATAATTATAAACTAAACGTTACTATGCATATCTTATTGTATATTACAGCTGGCTATTTTGTTGATAATTGATAAATTACCAATAAGTTGCATAAATTCTCTTTATATTTCAGAGAACATTTCGACTTTCAGACTTTACACTTTTTTTTAAACTAGATACCGATCTATTTCTTGATGTAGGTACTCGTAACGTGTCTTTGGTCGTGTCAAATTGACGCGTAGACTTGTTTCAATGACTATGGGTGTGGATTTGGTTGTCATTTATGAAAAAATATTGGACTCAATTGGACTAAGCAATTAATAGTAAGTAATCTTGATCACTTTGCTGCTGAAACAAAAAACTCTATTACACAGCACTTGCTTGTTATAAAGGCAAAAGTAACTTAAGTCTTCTGTGTGCATACCTACCTACCTATGTAATTTTTTACGCCTAATTTACGGGACCGATTTTATGCGTGAATTTCTATGGTACTTCTAAGTAATGTAGTTTAAAAGTTTAAATGCACGGGAAGACGTATTCTACGCGGACAAAATCGCGGAAAAACTACCTATTTTATTTAAAAGGTTTCTTGAATTCGATTGTGATATTTTCAACGGACTTCAAAAATATAAAAGAGGAGAATCGATTTTGATGACTTTTTTTTTTAATTTAAAAGCAGGTGCTTCTAGTGTGGTCCCATTTTAATTTAGTCCAGTTTTGACTGACATCCATTAGAAAACCATACCGTCAAAACCATACCGTCAACTGCTTCAACATTGCCTACTCTGGCCAACATTGCCTGGCTCGATAAATAGTGGTTCCAGTCTCCCAGGAACTAGGTACATACACAGTGTAACAAAAATGCTGGTGGTCCGTTTAAGGGAGTATTAAGTATCGTGGCCTTATCAGGGAAAAAATAGAAAAAAAAAATTGTATGGGGCAGGTTACCCGAATCGGTCAATCCTCCATACAAAAATGAAAAATTTTTCGCGTCCAAAAATTTTTATTCTTATTTTTTCCTACTCAGACCACGATACCTATTACCCCCTTTAACCGATCACCAGCATTTTTGTTACACCCTGTATACGGACTAACTAGGTATATACAGGTACAACATGGTCTGCATAATATATGTATATAACGGCCTCCTTAGCCTAGTTGGTGACCCTGCTTACGAAGCTGGAGGGCCCGGGTTCAAATCCTGGTAAGGGCATTTCCTATGTATAGGTACTATAAGTATTTTTATGTATGTATCTTTAATATATATCGTCGTCTAGTACCCATAACACAAGCCTTAATGAGCTTACTGTGGGACTAGGTCGATTTGTGTAAGATTGTACCATAATATTTTTTTTATTGATTTATTATTTATTTATTATATACAAAAATTGTATACCTAGTTCTTGGGAGACGGTAACTACTATTTATCCAGCCAGGTAATGTTGGGCAGGGTAGGCAATGTTGAAGCAGTTGATGGTATACTTAAGTCTTAAATTTGTATAAAGTATGAGCGCCAACTGGACGTATATTTGTGGGTTTTTAGTTTGAATTCGATTTTTAATACCATAGATTTAGAATATGTTAAATTAAACTCATTCATTTTTTATTATTTTATAACAGATCTATTGACCCGATGTGTCACAAGAAGTAGTTTATTTCACAAGATTGCCGGAGGGAGAAGACACTTTACGTCCAGATGCAAGTACTCCTGATTTATATTTCTGCGTCGCTACAAATACAGACAACATTCCGATTGCAGACAAAGCCACTGAAACCAGTATCCCCTATAATACTAAGGAAATGAATCCTCATATGGTAGAATTTATAGTACACGAGTTAAGACAAATCAGTACTCCTGCAAAACGCTTAGAATGTTTCCAAGAAATTGTAGGCGTTCTCAAGAAATTTCAAAGTGACTAGGAATCTGGTATAACTTTATAACGTTGAAGAATCCTGTGACTTCTTTATGATAATATTATAAAATATGGCGTAAATACTTTATGATCTTTTATTTCACATTTTATTTTCAGAGAATAAAGCCTACGAGCTAAGTTGTATTTTGTTCTTTACGAACGACTCGATCCAAAGTTCAAGCCAGCCCATGGGGCTTACTGGACACCAGTTCACCGCTATATATGGTTTACTCAGACCGTGGGGTCAATTAACCACTATCTACTAGTATAGGGTCAACTCAGCCCACGTGGCGATCGTAAAAAAACTCGATAGGTTAGGTTTGTTAGGTATACGATACGCCCGAAGGGCAAACCGACCAGAAATAGAGGCCTTTTTGCGATCGCCACGTAGGCTGAGTTAACCCTATAGTGGTTAATTGACCCCGCGGACTGAGTAGACCACATACAGGAGGGAAAAAGATTTTGGGTCAGTGAGGGCAGCTACCAGATCCGTGTAGCTACGCGAAAATGGTCTTAGGAGACCTTCCCGCGATTTTCAATCAAAGAAGATGAGCGTTTTCAGATTTTGGAAAAAGTATACAGGGTGCGAGAAAATAGTCATTTTTTTATGCCAATCGATCCCATTCCTATTCAAAAATAAAAGCTTGTATGGGATCAATAAAAAAATTCTGGCTAGAAACGCCAAAAATCGGGAAAAACTTTCCCCATACAAAAAAAAATTGTATGAAAAAATATTTTTTTAGTTTAACATGTTTTAATGTCAATCAAGTCCATTCTTATCCATCTTTAGTCTATTCTTCTAAATACATTTTGATGAATTGTCAAGAGTAAATGTATGAAAACAGTTTTCTTTAATTAATGTTTCCTCTGTACGTTCTCTTTAGTTGAACCTTAAGACACGATTGATACGGGATAGGAATGGAATTGATTGGTACAAAAAAAACAGATGTCGAAAATAAAAATTTTGATTTCCATACAAATTGTATGGGGAAAGTTTTTGTCGATTTCTGGCTTTTCTAGCTAGAATTTTTTTTTTTGGTCCCATACAAGCTTTTGATCCTGAATAGCCATGGGATCGATTGGCATCAAAACAAAAAGTTTGTAAAAAAGGACCATTTCCTCGCACCACTCGCACCCTGTATGTTTTTTTTTTTCAAAATCTGTAAACGCCATTCCTCATCAATTTAAAATCGAGGGAAGGTCTTCTAAGACCATTTTCGCGTAGCAACACTAGCAACACGGGACACGGGGTCTGGTAGCTGCCCTCACTGACCCAAAATCATTTTATACCCTGTATGGCGGTGAACTGGTGTCGACTAAGCCCGTGGGCTGAGTAGGCTCCTTGGAAAATTAATGACCCGAGTCACCCCCGACATAAACAGTAGTGGTCAACTGAGCCCGTGGGATGAGTGAATGTGGGCTGAATGGCCAATAGGATTCAGGCATCAACTCGTCACACCAAAATTTTGTTCTTATCGGTCACACTGCCAAAATCAATAATATTTGTTTCAACCCGTCACAAGTAAATTTAGTTCTATTAGGTCACATAGTAATTTTGTAGCTATTGTTCACACTGAAATCCAGAATGTCGACAATGTTACAAAGATTACACTTACCTATTCTTCAACTCCGATCAACTAAAACTGGTCAAGTACTCGTATTTTTCAATCCGAACGGCTCAACTCCGTTTTGTTGGGCAGTGTGAAAATTGTATAGTTATCCTCATTGTGACCAGTTGAATCTTTTTAACGGGATGACGAATAAGAACAGATTTTCATTGTGACCAATAGCTACAAAATGACTATGTGACCTAATAGAACTAAATTTAGGTACTTGTGACGGGTTGAAACAAATATCATTGATTTTGGCAGTGTAACCGGTTAGAACAAAATTTTGGTGTGACGAGTTGATACCTGAATGTACTTACAATGGTACCCTACCCTACTTTTACCTTACAGTATGTAAAAAAATAATAAGCATTGGAGGTGGGAGGCATAGTTTTCCGTTCGATTCCTGGGTTTGGCATCCGTGTTTGTCAAAACCTTTGAATGCAATAATTATAATGCTTCTTGTTAGTTAATTGACTACATCTTTAGATTTAGGTTAATGCCCTCCAATGCTCATTATTTTTTCCACACTATACCTATACCTAAGTATACCTATCTACTCTATATTTTTTGTTTGTTAATATAATAATATTAAGAAAAGTATCCATTAGATATATAATTTAATATAAGAAAAAATTACACATCATCAACATCTCTGTCTTCTTTATTTATGTGTCGCATAATTCTTGATCTTGAAGGATAATTGGCATTATCCTCAGATTCTTCCTCAGTCTCATTGTCATTGTCAAAAACATTTCCACCATGCAGATGGTTCCATCCGTTCTTCTAGGTCTTCTAAAAATTGTTTGCCCCAGAGGCCAACTTTGGACTTGTAATCAGATAACTGTTGAAATACTTCGGTTGTATTACCATTCTGACGTGCAAATGTTGAAATACTCTCACAAGCTATCATGTGTTCAGGTCCTGTGAAATTAAGCCCTTTATTTGTTGGGTTCAAAATGCAAGCTGCGTAATGAACTGGCATCAGTGCTCTATCTTGACGTTTTTTAAACTGTTTTTTGAGAAATTCTATATCTCTAAAACCTAAAATGTCTTGTATGGATTCATTATTTAAGCTTTGCATTATTTCTTTAAAACAATCGCAAACTTTATATATTTTTGAAGTATCACCCTCTAACACAGTTATCCAATCTGAAAATATCTTTACAAAATCTCGCAATGTTGTAACTTGTAGCCAAAAATCCCGGCTTAAAATGTCCTCTTTTTGAACAAAAGAAAATTTGTCATTTATATCATCGTTGATTGATAATGTCTGAAGAATGTGCTTAGATGAAATGAAGTTTGCAAGGCAACGAGACGTACTACCCCATCGAGTTTTACAAGGCAATGTCAATGCAATTTGTGTTTGTTGTTCAGTTGCAATCTGTTTGTAATTTGCTGATAAGATTTGTGACTGTCTAACAGTTGTCACTATATCGGTTACCTTTTTGAGTAAAAAACTAATTGTTTGTCGTTTCAAAATGTCTGAAACATTTAAATGTAGCGTATGAGCAATACAACCTATCCATATCAAATTATTATATTTATCTTCAAGCAGTTGTCCACATCTTTTCATATTTGATGCATTATCAGTAGTGATAGCTGTAAATCTGTCTGCTCCAATGCTATCTATAACAGTTGTAATCTCATTCATAATGTATTCCGCAGTATGTCTGTTCCGTCCGGTCTGAACAAATGAGTGAAATAATGGTTGTGGGGTGTATACCATGAAGTTAAGAACTCCTTCGTTACGTAAATTTGACCATCCGTCGACTGATAAATGGAGTACTAGTGCATCTGTAATTTTTCTTTTGGTCTGCTCTTCAATATTATTATACTCTTTTTCTAATAATGTTGTTGACAACTGCCTTCTTGTCGGCGGAACGTAATTCTTTCGAAGTTGATCAAAGGCACTTCGCCATAACGGATGTTCAAACGTATGTAACGGGATACCCGTTACATAAATTGCCTTAGCTATGCTTTCATCTATTACCTGTAAAAAAAAAACATTTACACAAACAACATCACAGAAAGTGACTATAGTAAGTAGTATACCGGAGTAGTATAGCGAGGCCGGGTAGAAATATGAGCCTACGAGTCCTGATATTACGCATATCGTGTTCTTAGGGCCTGCCACTACTGCACCTCAAATTACAACCAAATCCCTTGAGGGGGCCACTCTTGTTAGCTTATCCTGCTAAACCCTTTATATTATTATTTACATTTATAACATTTTAGCCATTCATTATGCTATTTGTATGTCGCCATTTCATGCACATGTCGGAAAAACTACCTAAACTTAAGTAAAATCTAACATTTTTCTTACGTACCTGGTCTTCTGGCTTTGAGGGTTCGTTAATGTCCGTGACTTGCGGTTTTGGTGCTTCTAATCCGAAAAATAGTTTTATTTTCTTAGGGCATTTCTTACATTTTAATATATGCTGTCACATACGGGTCGCATTTCTGTTCGTATAATTCGTTTTGCAAAATTTACACTTGTAATTATTTTTGCCCCTTACAATTTTTGTATAGTAATTTAAAGTAAAGTAATAAAGTAAAGTAATAAATTTTTTGTAAAGTAATATTTATAAATTTTTCCTTTTGGCTTCATTTTTCACAATATATGTCACAATGAATTTTCATTATTCTGAAGTCTGTTAAAGTCATAAATATCAAAGAGCATATTAAATATTGGCCAGTACAGAAAAAGATCCGTGTACAAAGTTTTTTACCATATTGTTTACAATAAAAATGTGTTTTTTTACATTAATATATTTTTGATAAACTCAAATGTTATAAACGACAGAACAATATATGTTGTAGTATTACCTTATTTGTAAAACAATCTCAATTACTTTAACTACTTCGATACCCATGCACTTTACTGTACATTTGATAAGATGATAATTTACCTACCTACATGTAATAACACTCTTATTGGAAAAGTGGAGTGCAGGTAATAAAATAATTATAATAGAATAATTACACCAAGGCTATCGTAAATATTCATGGTATAAAACTACGAAGTTTTTAAGTAATTCGATAAATTCTCGTTCTCGAGAACATTCTCAGAAGTTACCGGAAATTTCGTATATGAAACATTGCGCAACTTTGGAAACTTCTCGACGGTGCATTGCTACTCGTACCACTTCATTTATTTATTAAATTGCACTCATGGACAACATTTTACATGTGAAACATGAACCCTGATGGGCGTAGCAAACATTAACATTTTCATATTTTTTATGAATATGCCACATCGGTGTTAATGATCCGATAAAGAAAGCCGACCAAGAGCATGTCGGGCCATGTTGAATTGCTGATGCTAGGACCTCGTGCAGAGTCCGCCCGGCGCCCGGATAGCCACCACCGTCTTACCCGTTAACCTGCCGTTAAATAGTTAGTACTGTGCTCCGGTTTGGGAGTGAGATAGCCGGTGTAATTACTGGCATGGAGACAATCCATCTAAGTCCTCAGGGTAGGCAGCGCATAGGCGATTTTTTGGGCCATGTGCCTCAGTTCCTGCTTTCCATCAGGTGGGCTGATAGCTCAGTTGTCTACCTTCGTCACATAAAAAAAGGATTCCGTAGTTTTATTCTGGAGCGGTTATCTCTGAAAATATTGACTTCAAGAAAAACTTCCTTTTGGGACCCTTATTCTTTTTAAAGACCTATCCAATGAAACCCCACACTAAAGGATTATAGCAGAGTAAAAAGTCATCCCCACTTTACGTGTACGGGAGGTACCAAAATTATTTTTTTCTATTATATTTATAAGTAAATGCAGTACCTGTAGGTACCTAGTTGCAAATTTGTAGTACCTATTTAGTAACTGAACTATGCTGCGGACAGACAGACGGATATGGCGAAACTATAAGGGTTCCTAATTTACTACGGAATCCTAAAAATCCAATTTTTTATCACATAATTATAAAATATTGCTTAAATATATGTAGATACATATTTATCGGAATCCGTGGTGACCGTAGCATGTAAGCATTTGCCGGTAGATTTAATCAGATGCCTTAAAATAGAATACTTATGAAATAGTTTTGTTCTTGACTTCTGCTTACGTATGATTGCAATTTACATGTGATTATAACCGTGAAGTATTGATATTTGACGTATAATAGGATAGGTACCTTTTAAATCTATATTATTACTAAACATTTCATAATAATAGTTAATAACATAACCGGTTGGATAAGACAAATTAAAAACCGGTCAAGTGCATGTCGGGTCGTGCTTAGTGTAGGGTTCTGTAGTTATTCAAAAATTGTTCAAAGTATCACGTTAAAAATAATTTTCCTAGAAAGTTTTTATAAAGTCTTGAACGTTTCTCATTTATCAACTTTTTTGCATTTTTATGCTTCATAAGTTCGAGGAGCGGATTCAAATAGGGTAGGTATCATGCTTTGCTAACAAAATCTAATTAAAATTAAATAAAACTAATCAATCACAATCAGGCGCGTCTAGCGAGGCGAACTGAAAGTCTCCGAGTGTATAGTAATTCAGATGCCTTCTGACCGTGTTCTTTGTCTATTGTTAGAAACCGCAAGATGCTACTGTATTTGCATTAAAAAAATTAACCGCTTATTTAAATTGCGACTCCATCACCCAAGCAATAAGATTCAATGTTAACCAATACGGAAAAAAACAACCCTGCTTATAAAAAAAACATGTACTCCCTACGGTTTCCAAGCGCACGAGGAGCGTAGGGCGCTCTCAAACCAGTTTAAAAGATGACATCTCAATCCGTTAGAAAGATGCGTTTCGGGGAGTGCGCTTGTAACGGTTTTCCGAGCGACCGCTGAGCGATAGTTCGGTGGTCGCTCGTTGATAGCTCACTTGGTTAACATTGAATCTTATTGCTTGGGTGATAGAGCCGCAATTTAAATAATTGCTTATTTTTTTATGCCAATACAGTAGCATCTTGCAGTTTTCTAACAATAGACAAAGAACACGGTCAGAATTCATCTGAATTACTATACCCGAACTTCGAAAAAAACTACGATCAGCACGATTAGTCGGCCGTTTGAAAGCCGATTAGTCGTCTAGTCGGCCTAACCCTCAGTCGGTCCATCACTAGTTAATAGTCAGCCTCCGTAGCCTAGTTGGTAGTGACCCTGCCTACGAACCTGGAGGTTCCGGGTTCGAATCCCGGCGAAAGCATTATGTGTGTATTTATTTATCACGAATATTAAATTTGTTCCTTGGTCATGGCTGTCTATATATTTAAGTCTATATGTATGTATACAGGGTGGTCCAAACCTTGACGTCAAAAAATTTTTTTTAGTTTCCCTACGTCATGGGCTATCAGAATATACCCCATGTATGTTAGCCGATTTTTTGTAGTTTTCGAGTTATGAATTAAAAAAAATTTTTTTTTTTGAGAAATTGAAATGAAGAAATTTATTGATAAAAAAAAACTATTGGGTTTTTTGAATATTTTCTCTTTGTAAAAGTATTACTACAAATAAAGCATTTACTGACAAAAAAATTTGCGTCCTCACTTTGATACAAGTAGGATAAAAAATACCAAATTCAAAATTTTACGTTAAAAATGCATCAAAATAGCATTAATGTACGTAAATAAAAAAAATAAAACATATCCCAAGGATTTTTGGTAATGTAAAGACTGCCCTAGACCTTAAACCTTCGTAATAGCAAAAAAAAAAGTGATACTTAATAATGAGGATTTTTCGGAGTAGTCGGTCAAATAAACTTAAAAAAGCTTAAAATTTTAAAATAGTAAAAAATGACTTGAAAAACTACACAAATTGAGTTTTCGTGGTATTTTCTGTCTTTGTTTATTGATAAGAACAACAAAACAGACGAAATTTCACTTTATTTTTAAATTAAAAATTTAGAAGTTTTTTTTTAAGTTTATTTGACCGACTACGCCGAAAAATCCTCATTATTAGGTATCACTTTTTTTTGCTTTTACGAAGGTTTAAGGTCTAGGGCAGTCTTTACATTACCAAAAATCCTTGGGATATGTTTTATTTTTTTTATTTACGTACATTAATGCTATTTTGATGCGTTTTCAGCGTTAAATTTTGAATTTGGTATTTTTTATCCTACTTGTATCAAAGTGAGGACGCTAATTTTTTTGTCAGTTAATGCTTTATTTGTAGTAATACTTTTACAAAATGAAACTATTTAAAAAACCCAACAGATTTTTTTTTATAAATAAATTTCTTCAATCCAGAATTTCTCAAAATAAAATTTTCAAAAATTCATAACTCGAAAACTACAAAAAATCAGCTAACATACATGGGGGTATATTCTGATAGCTCATGACGTGAGGAATCTAAAAAAAATTTTTTGACGTCAAGGTTTGGACCACCCTGTATATCTATTATATATATCGTCGCCTGGTACCCACATCACAAGCCTTAATTGAGCTTACCGCGGGACTAGGTTAATTTGTGTAAAGATGTCCAAAAATGTTTATTTATTATTATTATTGTATGGTAGCGGTACGAATTGATGTGAGATTTTCACAATCAGCCTACGCTACGCTATTTAAAGCTAATTGGTATTTCTATAAAACTGGTCAAAGTAGGCCATAAAGGTTAACGCTTTAAGATTTTAAGCCGGTATTGCACAATACTGCAAGTCAAAGAGAGTTGAGAAAGAATAACTCATACTTTAAACATTATCTTGACATTTCTCATCATAATCTCTAATAATTAATAAGTACATTACGCACGTGATTCGTACAGTCAAGTGCAAGTAGTACATTATGATACAAGTGTGCTAAGTTGATCATTATACTCGAGGCGATATTGTGCGCGCGAGCTGCAAGCGAGCGCGCATAAGATAGCAGAGAGTATAATGATCAATGCACACGAGTTTCATACGACGTTTTTCAACACACTTGCGAGGAATAACCGACTTTTAGTAACACTTTTACTAACCTTTGTTGCTAGGTAATTACTACTTACTTAGGTAACTATCCCAAAGTTACGTTTAACCGTTTTATTTTATTCTTATTCATTACTTGAAGTTCATAATTCACATAAAAGTAATAACAGTAAACACAACCATGAACACAACAAAATAAACGCAACAAATATTTGAAATTCACTCCGCTCCGAAGAACAAAATAAATACAAAATTACAAATGGTAACTTTTAAACGGCCCGCGCAATCGCGCATACACCTAAGGAATTTTTAAACGCGCGCAAATTTGTGAGGCAGCAATCCTATCGACAAACAGCCAATATATAAAAAAAAACTGCGAATCATTAACGTTTATCATAAAATAAAAATACGATAACTTTACATTTAATATAATGACTTGATAATTTGGATGCACAATCTAAATATTTTATTTATTTATTTACGAAAATTTATAGTATTTTGAAATAATATTCTGGATTCCGCTATTTCTGCCACATGTCAACTATTTGGTCAATTTAAAAAATAAATATAACCTGACTAAATTCGAATGCTTCATCTACATGACATAATACTTGCAAATGTTTGCAAACGTACTTGGTCGGGTTATGTTATTACCGCACTAGAACAATAACGTAATGAAAAAGCACGCGTGTTTAATATCTTGGATTATGAGCCTAATAGCGGTTCAATAATACCTACGTTACGAGCAAGTGTGTTGAAAAATATGTATCGAAAGAATCTTCTTATAAATATGTTACAACGTTCTCATTACAAAGAATCAAAGTGCACTGGGACATATTTTTAAGTATTTTTATAGGTACACCTTATTTTGCCTTTGACCGTAAGACTTTTATCAGTGGTATTTAAATGGCCCTCAGTACAATGCCACAAGCGCCAATCTTAGATATAGGTTAGGTTAAGTAACTTAAGTAGATTAGTTAGATTTAATCTATGTACATAAATAGTAGTTTTGAAAATAAATATTTAAAAAAAACAAACAAAGTGGCCCTCCGAAGTTACGACCTGACAAAATGAACCACTTCTCGCACTAGCGTGTAAAAAAAGCACAATCTAAATTAATAGGTACATTGCGATACAATTGAAAAAAAAAATTTGCTTGAAATGATTGGCGATAAATTAAAACAAGGCCAAAGGGAGTGTTTTAAATGGACACGTGGCACTTAAAAAACCTTGTAAGATAAAACTATATATATAACTATATATATCTATCGCCCTGACCGTCATCATCATCATCTCAGCCATTAGACGTCCACTGCTGAACATAGGCCTCCTCTCTGGACCTCCACATGTACCGGTGAGATGCGACCTGACCCTGACCGTGTAATGATTCAATCTCAAAAATATGAATTTTCATTACCACGACAGATTTATTTTCATTAAATGTATGGAAAGGGTCGTTGCAATTAGAAAAGGTATATACATTTTCGGAGAATCACTGTTTTATTTGAAATACTTTTGCAATATTCAGATCTTTAGGCGTTGTTTTTGTAAATATATTTTCAGAACAGGTGGAGTATTTTTTATCTTTTTTTGTTGTAGCGGTTCTTTTCTTGTCAGGTGCAAAATTTCGGAGGGCCATTTGTAAGTACTGAAAATCGTGCGAAAAGAAATTTCATTTCTTTCGCACTTATATCGTAATGTACTATTTTAAACCAGTATAACGAGCTCTGTTGATACTATGACCAAATTATGTACAATTTTTAAGACTATTAAATGGTGGTAACTAAATTTATATTTTAGGGCAGTTTGATTGGGCCTTTGATTCAAGGTAGAAAAAAACCGGCTAAGTGCGTGTCGAACTCGCGCGGGAAGGGTTCCGTACATACCATTATCAATTTATTATTTTATATCGCGTAGTTTAAAAAATAGAGGGGGGGGGACATTTTTCAGACTTTGAGAGCTGATATCTCGATTTGCTTAAATAAAAATGAGACTTATAAACCTTCATATCATTTTCAAAGACCTTTCTATTAATACCCCACACGCTTATACAGGGTGGTCCAAACCTTGACGTCAAAAAATTTTTTTTAGTTTCCCTACGTCATGGGCTATCAGAATATACCCCATGTATGTTAGCCGATTTTTTGTAGTATTCGAGTTATGAATTAAAAAAAATTTTTTTTTTGAGAAATTGAAATGAAGAAATTTATTGATAAAAAAAAACTATTGGGTTTTTTGAATATTTTCTCTTTGTAAAAGTATTACTACAAATAAAGCATTTACTGACAAAAAAATTTGCGTCCTCACTTTGATACAAGTAGGATAAAAAATACCAAATTCAAAATTTTACGTTAAAAATGCATCAAAATAGCATTAATGTACGTAAATAAAAAAAATAAAACATATCCCAAGGATTTTTGGTAATGTAAAGACTGCCCTAGACCTTAAACCTTCGTAATAGCAAAAAAAAAGTGATACTTAATAATGAGGATTTTTCGGAGTAGTCGGTCAAATAAACTTAAAAAAGCTTAAAATTTTAAAATAGTAAAAAATGACTTGAAAAACTACACAAATTGAGTTTTCGTGGTATTTTCTGTCTTTGTTTATTGATAAGAACAACAAAACAGACGAAATTTCACTTTATTTTTAAATTAAAAATTTAGAAGTTTTTTTTTAAGTTTATTTGACCGACTACGCCGAAAAATCCTCATTATTAGGTATCACTTTTTTTTGCTTTTACGAAGGTTTAAGGTCTAGGGCAGTCTTTACATTACCAAAAATCCTTGGGATATGTTTTTTTTTTTTTATTTACGTACATTAATGCTATTTTGATGCGTTTTCAGCGTTAAATTTTGAATTTGGTATTTTTTATCCTACTTGTATCAAAGTGAGGACGCTAATTTTTTTGTCAGTTAATACTTTATTTGTAGTAATACTTTTACAAAATGAAACTATTTAAAAAACCCAACACATTTTTTTTTATAAATAAATTTCTTCAATCCAGAATTTCTCAAAATAAAATTTTCAAAAATTCATAACTCGAAAACTACAAAAAATCAGCTAACATACATGGGGTATATTCTGATAGCTCATGACGTGAGGAATCTAAAAAAAATTTTTTGACGTCAAGGTTTGGACCACCCTGTATACAACTAAAAAAAAAATCTGTCCCTCAGTTACATGTATGGAGGGCCCGC
Source organism: Thaumatotibia leucotreta (assembly GCA_025490895.1). NCBI lineage: Eukaryota > Metazoa > Arthropoda > Insecta > Lepidoptera > Tortricidae > Thaumatotibia > Thaumatotibia leucotreta. The sequence goes on from JALPQI010009430.1 coordinate 27,343, forward strand.
ACCCCAATGTTTTTTTTTTACAATTTAGTATCATAATCCTGTAGCGGTTCATACAACACATATCCTTACCAAATTTCGTTACTGTAGCATTTATAGTTTCCGAGTAAATCGGCTGTGACAGACGGACATGACGAATCTATAAGGGTTCCGTTATTGCCATTTTGGCTACGGAACCCTAAGAAACATTAAAAAATCCTAATAAATAACTACATGAACAAAAATGTCAATATCTATCAGAATAAAAAATATTATAACGACGAATATAGAACATGTCTATTGTCTATATCATATTCACAGCTTCCGTAGCCTAGTTGGTAGTGACCCTGCCTACGAAGCTGGAGGTTCCGGGTTCGAATCCCGGCGAGGGCATTCTTTGTGTATTTATTTATCACATATATTTGTTCCTTGGTCATGGCTGTCTATGTATATAAGTATCTATATGATATATATATATATATATATATATATATTTACCGTAGACGATATATATATCGTCGATATATATATCGTCGCCTGGTACCCACATCACAAGCCTTAATAGAGCTTACCGTGGGACTAGGTCGATTTATGTAAGATGTCCCAAAATATTTATTTATTTATTTATTATTTATTATATTGGATCAATCTGCTGATATTCTATCGCGCTGACGCAGTAATTATTTAATAGTTACAGCGATATGGTTCTAGAATCAATAACTTGTCCGCATTTAATTTTGTTTTAAGTTTTGGGCCTGTGACATGGTAGTACTTTGTATGCCGTGCGTAATCGGTGTTTCTATGCGGTTTTGTTACGCGTTTTTTTTGTTCATTACCATCACCACTTTATTTACCGTTTTATAAAAGCAAACGAGACTATTATGCCAGAATAGCAGACAAACATGCGTCTGCTACAAGATATTCGAAAATGACTCCATTATTTATACGCAGTTCGTCAATAATTTGGGAATGGTAATGACTTGTTTGTTGCGACTGAATAATCGCATAGAACTCAATGATATAATAAGTAAAGATATGTTACACCGGCTCTAAAATTGAAGCGCTCAGATTGTGATAATTCTAACAATCGCTCTTAGTTCTAGCCAGACCACCGAGAGGTGTGTACCACTGCCGAGTTCTCGCAAATCACATGAACTGCGCCCTAAAATGTCATTTTATGTTATACAATAGTGAAAATCACAAAATAAAATGCAAAAATGCCCTTAACATCACACAACATGCGCAATTAAACTGAATTAAGCATATATTTTTTTCAATTTTACTATTTATTGAAAATAAATGGACGCCATTTTGACGTTTTTGACTGACTTAGAGAAAGAGACAAGCTTATTCTGTTTAAAATCGAGAGTAACAAAGATAAAACTATGTTTATCAATAACAACCTTAAAAATGCAAGCGCGATTGTCAAATGCTAGTTGTCTCTTTTTTATTTATTTAATACGAGTATATGTATTTTGCCATCTCTTTTACGCATTTTGAAGTATGAAGATAGGTGTATGTCAATTGTCAATTAATTGTTGGTGTATGCTGTGAAGTATTTATTTCGCTCATCTTGTTAGAGTATAACGTATCTTTACTTATTATATCATTGATAGAACTGCCCATCTAATACGGGCGATAAATTAAACCAGGCATTTGATTCATAACTGTAATCATGGATTATAAGGTTTTTTTTTATTTACACTTAATGATGACTCCAAAGATTTTTAAGATTTTCGTGGCAGCAATGTAAGTACGAACATTTGTTAATATTGATATGGCAGTTATGTCATTTGCTTTTGAAAATAGCTGTCAACAAGCGTTTAACTAGAGTGTGTTGCTCTACATTGCACGCCGAAATGTTGCTCCACTTTTAATTAAAAGTTATCTAAATGTGCTTATTATGTCCTAAATTAACACCTGTTAAGAGCTTCGCTCGTATTAGACTAACACCCTGTATTGTATCATAACAATTACCTTAATTATTACCCATACTCGGTTTTTATGTAAATTAGGGGAGCCTGGGTACGGCTGTGACGTCAGTATAGTAGAAAACAAAAATATGTAAACAAACCTTAAAACTTGCATTAGTTTATTAACATAATCACGCACTTTTAGAACAAAATATTAATTTATCATCTTATTATTATTTTTTTCGTTACTATTAAATAAAACTCCCTCTTAACGATCACCAATGTAAATATTTATAACATCTACTGTAATGCACCATATGTTCTGGTGAATAAACCTTCTTTCTAATTAATCAATGAGCAACCGGTATACCTATAGTTATTTTCGATACAAGTGTGGAAAGTAGGCTTTTTCGCAACAAGTGTCGGTGAGTTAAAAACACGAACGAAGTGAGTGTTTTTTGCCGACACGAGTTGCGAAGACGCCTACATTTCTACGCGTATATCGAACAACATTTTACAATGCAGTATGTGAGGAAAAAGTCAGAAGTAATAGTACCATTTTATTTAATTTTTGTTTGCGCTTCTTCACGAATTTCCGGAGGCGTCAACTGAATATCACTAATACCACTATTTACTTCCATTGTGGTGTAAAAACTCCATCAAAGATATACGAATGAGAACGAGAGAACGAAATACTTTTAACAAACAAATTTAATAATTTATGTGGTGAAAAGAAACTGAAACTAAACTACCAATAAACAAACTAGCCAATCCTGGCCCAATACCGTCGTTTACTCGGTGACTCGGTCCGAGTTGAACATTTGGGCTACGTGTGTCACAAAAAGAAATTGTGTAGCACTTAAGAAAACAAAAACTTTATTTATTTGTCACAGAAATCAACATTTTATTATAGTAATTTCACTTTTGAGTGGTGTTTTTTATATCTATGAAAATTTTAATTAATAAAATGTTTGTCAATGGACTTAAAAGGTTTAATTCGGTACGATACGGACCTTTCACTATGAAAAAGGTAGACGAATAGGAACGACCAATGAGAGCGCGTTTCTCACCGTTTGAAAATGGGTCCGAGTTGGAGTGGAGCAGCATTAAAATATAAAGGTGTTGTTGATTTGAAAAAATTAAAGAAAAGCAAATATCTTAGTTTTTCTTAAAATTAAAATGATTTTTTTTTATATTTACACTTTTAATGTATTCTCTGTAAACATTTATATTTTAAAATAAAGTCAAAGATGTAAGTTCGATTGTTGTCATTTAAACAATACCTTGGTTTGGACACTTTGGACAATACAACATTTTTGGATTATTCACCAATTAAAAAGCTATTTTCCCGCACGTGTGCGGAAAAGAGCCACTTTCTATGCATAAGTATAGCCTTGAAAAGAGCAGTTTCCGACATAATGCATTGTAAAGTATATTTAAACTGTCCATAAATAAGATGTGTTTGAAATTTTAAAGATATAAATTAGATAGTAAATAAAAAGAATACGTTACGAATGTGTATTGCTAGCTCTATAATTTAAGAATAAATACTCATTTAATTTATCACCAAGTTAAAAACTTAAACCTTGAGTTCACATCAAAGAGTAAAGTAATATATATGATAAAGAGAGCCCTCTTGTGGAATTTTCTTGCATGCATGGTTGAAGCACCATCTTTAAATTCGTTCCGGAACTAATCATGTACCTATACACCCATTAATATGTATACACAGTCATAGCCTGCTAATGATTAGTTCCGAGTAACGAGTTATTTTGCTCTGGTTTTTAAGATTCTCTACATTTTTAAAATATAACACACTTGAAAACCAAAACAAAACAACTCGTTACTCAATATATATATATATATATATATATATATATATATATATATATACCTATGGGAAGAATAAAATAAAACCCAAATTTTATAGTTTTAATTATTTACTACTTTTGTAAAATATAAGCGTCAATATCGCGAACAAAGCGTCTATTTCGCACAATGAATACAAAAATAACAGCATAACACAAAATTGTGCTTTTAGCACCACACAAAATTAAAAGCGTCAATATCGCGAACAAATAAGCGTCTATTTCGCACAATTGATAATGTTTAACACAACAGAAAACAGCGGAGCAGTTAAATACAGAAACTTTTACGGAGGAATAAGTTCAACTCAACGTAAAAAGCGGAGAAAAGCAAAGAAAACATGCTACTTGTTTACATGTGCAAACTCTTTCAAACTTCATCTTGACTTCAACGACAAATTAGTGGTCGTTTTTTTGTCAGATTTTATGGCATCATTAGTGGTCGTTCAATATTTCACACATAATAAAGTTTTGGTAACCTATTAATTAATAAATACTACTTTAAGTTATTAAAAATATTTATTAATTTTATACCTACCTCTAAATAGTAATTTTTAATAAAATACTAAATATTTTAATAAATTTGAACAAACAGTGACATCTATTGGTAACAATTAGGGCCACACGTAGTAGTAACAGGCACGCACACACGTACGCTAAACAAAGGGTGCATGTGTGCGTGCCTATTTTCGGATCTGAAAAGCAGATGGAACCGCTATCTAAGGGAATTGACCCGTACAAAGAAAGTGTCTAGCCCCTGGTTCACATTTTTAGTTACATATACCTACCAGCTACATAAATAAATATAAGCATATCAAGTAGACGAAAATAACGGCGCTAAACATTGAAATTAAGGAAAAGACAGATAGTATTCCTAAAGTTATTCCTAGTTTTGTGTAAGGGGAGAGAGTTCCATAGTCTAACAGCCTGAAAAGTAAACAACAATCAAATATACAATCATACTCACGGTCAAAAATCCAACAGCATACATTTTTTGCTCGTACTATTTAAACAGTTAAGAATTAATAAGTATAAGGTTAAGTATTATATTTAGAATTAAGATTCGGAAAGGAAAACTGTAACAAAATCAATAATTCAAATCATCGACATTTCTGAACGCAATTTAAAAAATAAATTTCGCGCGTCCGTTTTCCCGCGCGAATTGACAGATTACTGTTTTAATTAGGCCGCGTTCTCACCGCGACGTCTGGCTAAGGACTAATCGACTGCCGTAAAATGGTTGGCGTAGTGAGTGTGACCTATGACCTATACTTGTCGCATCTTCACCTGTTTTGTTTTGCAATCGTAGCAAGCGTTTTAGAAACATTTTAGCAATTTTAGGGTTCCGTTATTAGATTCGAGGTCGAGGTAAACAAACTCTTACCGGTTGAGCTTGAAAGCTACTGGTTTATTCGAAGTTTATGACATTATTGTTTTTTCCTAGTCGCGATTATAATAGTTTTTTATGCAACCCTTGTTTAAGAGAGGTCAAAAAAGGTGAGTGGCGTGGGTAACAATTTGAGGCGAAAATTGTTATTTACGTCACGCCACGAGCATTTTTTGACTCAGTTAAACAATGTTGCTTAAAATACTTTTTCTACGACCACACACTTATTTTCAAATCCAATTTATCTTGACATCTGTAAGGTAGGGGCTTAAAGGTGTGTTCACGACTATGTAAATGACAGATAAAGGTACGGGAGTAGAATAACAAAATTACACACAGCTGAAGTTTATTACATGGGTTTTTCTTCACAGTCATCAGTTCCACACAATCATGTCTCTGCCTAGTTACCTAACTAAGGTCCGACCGAGACCCATATTTTAGTCTCGGCCGAGACCGAGACCGAGACAGAGACTTGGTAGAAAGGATAAAAAACAAATAAATTACATAAAAAGTCCCTAGCAAATGCCTATAGTAAGTCCAACGTCAAACTAAATACAGATTTTTTTTTGGATATTTTCTTTTTGATTTTTTTTAAGTAGGTACCCCAAAAACCGGTATTCGAATTTTAGGTATTTTTATCGATAGTATGATAGGGGTCGCTTACTCTAAATTATTCCTTCCGTTCATTCTAAAGTGAAATTGAAGTCAGTTCATGTCAATATGACACCAATAAAATCGCAGTAAGTTCGCGAGATGGCGTCAAGCTCGCCAATTATAGCTCATTACGAATCTCGGCCACGGCCGAGAGTCCCGGCCATTTTTGGCCGAGAGCCCAGAGGGATATCTCGGCTCGATTTTTGGCCGAGAATGCCGAGACCGAGACCGAGATCTAGGTCGGACCTTATTACCTACCTATTTAATATTAATTATTTCTCTAAGAATCCAATGCCTGTGCTACATTTACTTACCCTGTGACCCCTGTGTATAGTGTGTAATCTGTAAGTGTGTTTGCAGCCTTTGTATTTTAAGGCAAATCGCGCCGTATCACCATCGATCGATGTTGTCTGCGTTGTTTCTTTTTAGGGTTCCGTAGCCAAAATTGGAACCCTTATAGTTTCGCCATGTCCGTCTGTCCGTAGCATAGCTCAGTGGCCGTTAATACTAGAAATCTGCTATTTGGTACTTACAGGTATACATATTAATCATGCCAACAAAGTGGTACAATAAAAACTAGATTTTTTTTTCGGGTACCTCCCCAACTAGTGAAATGGGGATAATTTTTTTATTTGTTATGTTCCTAATATAGTGTGGGGTATCATTGAATAGTTCTCTAAAAAAATATTTTTTTCTCATTTTTTGTACCTACGGATCAAAAGTTAGAGGGGATCGAAGATAACCGCTCAAAGAAAAAAAATTGTGCCCCCCCCACAATTTTTTTTCTTTAAGCAATTATCTCCGAAAATATTGACTTTAGAAAAAACTCTCTTTGAAGACCCTTATTCTTTTTAAAATACCTATTCAATGATACTCCACACTATAGGATTACAGAAAATAAAAAAAAACATCACCACTTCACTAGTTAGGGAGCCACCTAAAAAAAATGTTTTTCTAGTTTTTATTGTACCACTCTGTTGGCATGATTAATATGTATACCTGTACCAAATTGCAGGTTTCTAGTATTAACGGCCACTGAGCTATGCTGCGGACAGACGGACATGGCGAAACTATAAGGGTTTTGCCATTTTGGTTACGGAACCCTAAAAAGTTAGCTTTTACTCGATACTAATCATTCTATCGCACCCACACTGATATATTGGAGCGCGTTGACCTGATTTACGTCTCAAGAAAAACCTAACGTAATCATCATCAGCCTATGATAGTCCACTGCTGGACGTAGGCCTCTCCTATTAACTATGCGCATTAGGAGGTGAATGCCCATAATCACCACGCTGGGCAAGTAGATTGGCGATCGCAGTAATGTGTCCACTATGATGACGCTGCTGCCCATCATCAATCATTTATTAAATAATGGTCAATGACACTTCAATCCTTTAGTCGACTCTTACGACACCCGCAGGGGGTGACCCACCGAGTTGGGGTGGTGACAAATGTATTCTTACTGCCGTCACCACACGGCTTTTACACAATGCGCGGAGTGTTAGAACGTAATGATACTTGCCTACTCATGGTACGACAGCTCATGATAAGCATTTATGGATAGGCATTAATAATTTTAGCAAATTTTACCTCAAGACCAGGAAAATTAAGAGTGATCGGGTTTTGTAATCATTTATTCCCCGCCACCATGGCAGCAAGGTAAGTCCTACATATTTAGTGAAAGTGTTTATAATCGTGAAAGTTGAAATCAATATAAATTATATTGATTATATCCCATTATATCCCAAAACTTCATTAAAGAATGCATTTTTTTCTTCTATACCGGGTGCTCGCGAGGAACCCGAAAGATTTTAATGCTGAATTCCTGAGCATATTTAGAGTACCTATTTAATGTTATATAGAACTAGCAGTTACCCGCGGCTTCGCCCGCGTTCTAATATCTATTCACTGCATGTTAATGTTTTCCCGCGTTTGCCTTAACCGATTAAGTGTGGCGGATGGCGCTTTTACCCGCGGTTCGGCCGCGTTCTATAAATTTTTATCACGGTCGTATTAAACTAATATGATGATGGCTATAATGATGGCGAATTATTTTTGCAATTTTGACTTCAAATTCCATATGAAGAACGTTTCATCTTCTCGGTAGGTATCGATTTTTATCAATATTAAATCAAAGTTCTAGAAATTTTAGATGTGATAGCTTCTCACTTTTTGTAAAAACCCCCTTGGATCCTAAGATACCGATTTTTATTAAGGTCGGATTCAAACTAAATAAATTCAAGGTGCCGATCATTTTGTGCAAATTTGACCTCAAATCCATTACCTGAAACGCTTTGACATTTCAGATATAGATTATAATCAAAATCCGCTATCATATTATGGTCATCTTTACCATCTGGTAACTGACAAATGTTTTTTATCTTTAAAAGTTTACATACACACTCACATAGGTGATTGTTGTGTTTTGATGATAAAAACTATCATTTGTCGTTTCCCAGGCCTAACAAAGATGACCATAATTAGGCGAGCTGATTAACATTTGAAGTAACTCAATATTGTTACCGTTTCTTGCAAATTTGACTTCTGCTTCATTATGATGAACAGATCAGTCAGAACTTCAGATTACCACCGATTTTTATGACGGACAATATCGAAACGGAAATTGAATAAACAGCCTTTTTGCAGTTTGTTAAGAACCTCTGGGATCCCGATACATCGATTTACACCATTGGATCAAAAATGTCGAAATTTATGGTGACGACTGTTTTGACTTTATAAAAAACACCTTCGATACACAGATATATGTACTTTTGATTACTATCGCATGAAAACTCGGGAAAACTTAAAAGGTTATTAACGTTGGTTAACATGCTATATTTAGATTTTTTTTATCAGAAATAAACACTAAAACGATACCCCTGTCATAACCCGCAAGCCCATGAGACCATAACAGAGAAGATGGTATTTCACGTACACCTCGGTACAGCGACACGATAGTAGACTATAGAAACGATAACCATGTTGTTTTTTTACTGTTTAACCTTTTTACCACTTTCAAGAGTTCAATTCTCAAAAACCCTAAAACATGTCTTTAGTCATTTATGTTTGGGAATACTCCTGTGAAGTTTCGGATAAAACAGTTTAAATAGTCAAGTTTCCCCTACAAACTTTAGACTCCTTGCACCCTCTAATGAGTGGATTTTGACTTAACCTTTTTTAGAGCGCCCCTACACCCTCAAAGAAACCTACGCGCTATATTTGGAATCTCTAGAACCAGAAATGAACATAAATAATAAAATTAAGTATATTGATATTTTTCGAATTTTACCCCATCACACCATAACCGTGTACATAGTATTTCACGTCTGCCGCGTTAAATTTTAAAATCGTTTTTGTGATCTACGTCCCGATAAACCATAGAAACGATACCCAACTTGATTTTTTCACTTCCTCACCCTTTTTACCTTTTTCAGGGGTTAAATTTTCAAAAAACCTGCAAACATGTCTTTATTACTTTGAAGAATACTCCTAGGAAGTTTCGGACAAAATAGTCCAACTAATCTTGTTTCGCCATACTAACTTTGGACCCCCATTGCACCCTCTAGGGAGTGGATTTCGACTTAACCTTTTTAGAGCACCCCTACATCCTCAGAGAAACCTACGCGCTAAATTTGGAATCTCTAGAACCAGAAATGAACATAAATCTGGGGGCACGGCAGTGCCCCCGCCAAGTCGAGCAAAAAGAAGGCACGGCCGTACCATCCTTTTCTCGAAGCCGTTCAGGCCGTTTTCAACCGTCTGTAATTTCGCGCTGGTTACAGCTAGAAGTCTGAATTTTCTGCGACGTGTAGGCCATAACATGAGTTACATAATAATCTTGTTTGATTTCAATTATAACTTGTAGTTTAAAAATTACCGCATGTCAAAGTTCCTTGGTTTTGTCACTCACTGACTCACCGATCATCAATAATCTAAGGTATTTCTAGATGGCCTAGGAGCTCAAAATTTGAAACATAAGTAGTTTATAGCCTACCTATTACAAAAAAAATCTGAAAATTGGATCCCATCAAAAACATTACATGTAAAAAGGTGCAAGTCTCGCAGCGTAGCAGTTGTTACACCACAAAAAAGTTATGAGATCAATTGTTTAACCAAGTCAATAATTCTGTAGTTACTACAAGGGGGTATCCATAAAACTCGATTTCTACTAACTTGCCTAACTTGAAACTGCATGTAGAAATACTCATTTTATTATAGGTATCAATAAAGAGTAAGCCAAATTAGCTTGAGATTACCAAGCGAATTAAGTTTGATGATCCACCACTACCTATCCATGGGAACATTTGTCTAGCAGCTTTGTCATAAATTGTTACCTTATAACAATTACTTAATTAACAACATCTTATAGTAACTGTATTAATACAAGATATCTGTATTTTTTTAATATAAAGAATGACTTGGCCATCGACCACATCTTACTGAATGTCTTTAGGGCATTGCTAAATTGGGTTGTTTTAAGCAGTTGATTTTATTACTTACCTATGTACAGAGTTTTTTGAGGTCGTGGAGCAAAATAATGGACATACTTAATACGGAATTAAATCTGAGAGCGAGAGAAAGAGTGTTTTTCAAGAAATAGAAAATTTCGTTTGACATGGTCACCAGATATCCTATACACCGTTTGACAAAGGCATAATAGGATGACTATACAGGGTGTAAGTCTAATACGGGCGAAGCTCTTAACGGGTGTTAGTTTACGACATAATAAGTACATTCAAATAACTTTTACTTAAAATCATAGCAACAAAATTTTCCATACAAAATAATTCGGCGCGCAAAGTAGAGCAACATACGCGAGTTAAAGACTCGATGACAGCTAATTTCAAAAGCAGATGACATAACTGCCATATCAACAATAACAAATGTTAGTACCTACATTGCTGCTCCAATAATCTTAAAAAAATTCTGTGGGGTCATAATTGAGAGTAACTTTAAAAAAACCTTGTAATCCATGATTACACTAATGAATCCCATGCCTGGTTTAATTGATCGCCCGTATTAGACTTACACACTGTATATACTCTGACAACCAAATTATGTCAGTAGAAAAGCGTGCGAAATTCAAAATTAGTATGAAGAATAGTTGGAAGGGCGGACAGGCCAGTAGGTAGATTTTTTTTATTTCACGCGGTTTCCTATTGACACCGTTTGGTTTGAGTAAGTATATACATAAATGATTTAAGTAGTTTTAAGATAATATATTCATCAGAGTGTACCCTATATAATGTTGATAGGCTTCAGAGTCACGAAAAGTAGTTTTTGATCACGACTCAACCCAAATCATCCCTGTGCGATGGCCAAGTCATTCTTTATATTAAAAAAATACAGATATCTTGTATTAATACAGTTACTATAAGATGTTGTTAATTAAGTAATTGTTATAAGGTAACAATTTATGACAAAGCTGCTAGACAAATGTTCCCATGGATAGGTAGTGGTGGATCATCAAACTTAATTCGCTTGGTAATCTCAAGCTAATTTGGCTTACTCTTTATTGATACCTATAATAAAATGAGTATTTCTACATGCAGTTTCAAGTTAGGCAAGTTAGTAGAAATCGAGTTTTATGGATACCCCCTTGTAGTAACTACAGAATTATTGACTTGGTTAAACAATTGATCTCATAACTTTTTTGTGGTGTAACAACTGCTACGCTGCGAGACTTGCACCTTTTTACATGTAATGTTTTTGATGGGATCTCATCTCTTTTTGTAGGTATTATTCTTTTTTTTCTTTTCGGGTACTACTTCTTGTACGTCAGCTACCATTTTTCTCATAGCTCACTCCCTGTCTTTATGGGCTTTTTTCCGGGGCTTTTATGGAACAATTTCTGACAATTCTGGACGGTATTTGCGTCTTAGTCTATTATATTCTAATATTGCAGATTCCTGCGCTTTAATGCTACCGAAATCGATATTTACTAGACACAATAACAGTCGCTAACACGACAAAGAAGTAAAGATTTTTTTATTATTTTAACCCCAACGTATTATTTCGTTCATACGAAACACCTACGTTGAAATTACCTACACAACAATATCCAAATCTCTAGCAAATCAAATCCCTAAACAAATTCGTAATCCTTACAGACGTTGAAAAAGACAAATAATCGCTTCAGTACCTACGCACACGAGAATCGCAAATTAATTCTGAAACACTCAAATAGCCATCCATTACCTACGGCGCACGGGCAACTGACTGTGACTGTCACACGGTGGCGTTGGCGGTGCGCGTCTGCGCGGCACTACCCGCGTTTTCACCCGCGCCATTTTAAAATACGACTGTATTATTAAAACGCCCAGTATTACATACCTACATTGATTACAAACCACAATTATATTTTTTTTTAGTTTTTGATATTCTTGTTTATATAGGTACCTGATTTATTTTGTACTGGCATCATTTAAAAGTTACTTTTTGTTTAACAAGCACTGCGTACTCCCGACCCCGCGTTTGATTTAAAGTAATTTGAACTTTGTTGTACTACAAATACATTTCCAATTCGTTTGGCTAGGTTGTCCGTAGTCATATTTGATAATACATAAGTGAATTTTGTGACGTTAATTTATTAGGTAGGTACTTAATTATTAATTGTTGACTTCCGCATAAAAGCGTTAATGTAAATTGAACAGTGGAAATCCGAATAAGATGTTATTTTAAAATACAGCTTATTATAATAAACAATTTTACGGTCATCATCATCACCATATCAGCCGAAAGACGTCCACTGCTGAACATAGGCCTCCCCCAAAGATTGCCACAATGACCGGTCCTGCGCCACCCGCATCCAGCGGACTCCTGCGACCTTCACCAGGTCATCGGTCCACCTTGTGGGGAGCCTACCCACGCTACGCCTTCCGGTACGTGGCCGCCACTCAAGAACCTTCCCGCCCAAACGGCCATCGGTTCTACGCGCAATGTGCCCCGCCCACTGCCACTTCAGTTTAGCGATTCGGAGAGCTATTTCGGCTACTTTAGTTCTGCTGCGGATGGTCTCATTTTTAATCCGATCACGCAG
>JALPQI010009431.1:0-42375 GCA_025490895.1 Thaumatotibia leucotreta
AAATACAAAATGCTTTATTTCAAATATTTACATAATCTTGTGTTACATTTATACAGACCCCCACACTAGGCATAACCTGTCTCGTGGGGGAAAAAGTACGATTTGCTCATATTTATAGGTACATTAGCGGCAAGTGGCAACAATGTTCAAACAGCATTGATGAGAAATTATAAACTAGCAGGAAATTATACAAAATATTTCAAAAAATCTATTTCTTTAAATAAGTAGGTATTTATTATAGTTGAATGTGTGTGTGTGTGTGTGTGTGTGGTGTGTGTGTGAGAGTGTGTGTACAATTACATAGGTATGTATTAAGGGTATGTGTGAGTCAGTAGAGTATTTTAAAAATATGTTCGGTTTCTATATAAGATAGGTTCATTATTTTCGCTGTTATTGTTTTTTTCGCCTCGAAAACGGAAAGTTCCTTAAATTCATACAGCTTAACTAGTTGATTATATATTCGAGGGAATAGAAACGCTGAGAAACGATGTGCAAATGTAGTTTTGACAGCTACAGTGGGAATTTTAAAAATACGATTTTTAAGTAAAGTCTTGTAATTGGAAGACTTAAGTACTGATTTATGCATGTGCAGGGCTACCCTCGTCAAGTACAGTTTCCGAACGCTCAGCACCTGTGCGTCATGGTATAGTTCGTTTGTTGGGTATCTAAAGGGTTTCTTTAAAGCAACCTTCAGCACGGCTCTTTGAGCTCTTTCCAATTTTAGTAGGGTAGCTGAGGGAACACCTCCCCAGGCAAGAATGCAGTAATTTATTACGGACTGTCCGAGTGCTAAGTAAACGGTTTTTAACAAGGAAAAATCAGCTGACTCCCGCATCATCTTCATTGAGTGTATCAACTTTCTGACCCGGCCAGAAACAGCGGCTACATGTTCTCGGAAATTTAGTTTTTCATCTATGATGATTCCGAGGTACTTTACTGCGTTTGTACGTTTCATGTTTTCACAATTGCAGTACTGGGCATCTATGCAATTACGGTCGTGAACTTTGAGCTCACGCTGATGATTCGGTGATGAAGTCACAGTCTTATGAAAACACAGGAATTTCGTCTTTGTAGTATTGAGAGTTAAAAGGTTCTGTTTTAACCAGTTCGACACTAGCGACATGTCATGCTCAACACGATCATAAACGTCCTCCCATGAGTTTCCATGAAATACTATAGCAGTGTCGTCGGCGTAACACAAGACATCAGCATTTTGCAATGGTATATGAGCGATGTCATTTATATATAAAAGAAAAAGTGTAGGACCTAAAATGCTGCCCTGTGGTACGCCGAAGGACACCGGTCTTAAGTCGCTCAGATGTTCACCTATCCTGACACATTGGCCTCTCTCCGATAAATAGGTTGTAAACCACTTTAAAACAGTCCCTCGAAACCCGCATGCTTCCAGTTTTCGCAGGAGAATGGGGATAGAGACCGTGTCGAAAGCCTTTGCTAGGTCCAAAAAGACTCCGACACAAGCCCGACCCCCATCCATATGCGCCGAGACTATTTTTGTAAGAGAGGTGACAGCATCTTCGGTCGATATCCCCCTTCTGAAACCGAATTGCCGGTCCGTTAGAATTGAATTGGATTCGAGGTAAGTTATCATTCTTTTATTTACGATTCGCTCCAAAAGTTTTGAGAAAGATCCTAAGAGTGATATCGGCCGATAGTTACTGGGTTCATCTTTAGCATTTGCTTTGTGAATCGGTATGATTGCCGCAGTTTTCCAGGCTCTGGGGAATGTACCACTTTCAATGCTTTGATTAAAAATCATTGCAAGAGGTTCAGCGATCACAGAGCCAATGCCTTTCAGAATCCTGTTATTAATGTTGTCAAGACCAGGAGCACTATCGGAGTCTAGCCTCATAATAAGATCGAGAACTTCATTTTTATCTGTAGGGGAGATGTAAATGGAATTTAGCCGAGACGAGTTTACTTTTACTTTTGTTGCCAGGGATTCTTGTGTTTCATTTTCGTTATTTAATATTATATCAGCCAAATTTTGACCAACAGAAGAAAAATACTCATTACATACATTTAAAGATTCCTTTTCCGATAGACGTATTTTTGTGAGGTTTTGAGCTGCAGGGGCTTTAGAATTCCGATGTAGAATTTTATTGATGGTTTGCCACAGTTTTTTGGGTGATGTACTATGGGCGATTAGCTCCTTTCTCTCATGTTCGGCCTTAAGATTTCTTAGCAATTTGATATAGAAGTTACGGTATCTTGTGTAAATTAGTTTCTTCATTTCATCATTCGGGAACTGTCTTGATATACGATGCAGTTTATCCCTGTGTTTAGAACACCTTATGAGGCCAGGAGTCATCCATGGTTGTATACAAAATTTAGAGCGGGCTACTTTAGTCAGTTTTGAATGTTTAGAAATTGTTCCCGATACAACAGTTGAGAAAAAAGATACTGCATCATCGACAGAGTTCGCTTGAACTATAGGTGTCCAGTCAACAGGTTCAAGTTCTCTGTATATCCCGTCGTAATCAACTTTTAACCTTAACCTTTGTTCACTCGTGATCTTACGACGTTTGATTTCGATACCGATCATTATAAGATTATGGTCAGTAAGATCAGTGGAGCAAACCACCGACTCAGCATTAAATCGGCTAGGCATAAATATGTGGTCCTGCGTCCTGTCATGTGTGGGTTTGTTAATGGTTGGCAGTAACCCATGCGAAGCTAGTAGTTCCAAGTAACCTGATGCATGATCATTCTCCGCAGATTCCAAAATATTAATATTTATGTCACCTGATAGTATCAGACACGATTTCCGACAGACAGTCTTGATAAGCTGATCCAAAGACAGAATAAAGTTCTCAGTATTAGACACAGACGGAGATCGGTACAGACCCAGAACCGTACAGACGTGTGGTATATCTATGACAATACAATTAGCGTCGGCAATCTCTGGTTCATAGACGTTTGGTGACCATTTATTCGCCATCATAAAATTTATAGCCATTATAGCCATCATCATATTAGTTTAATACGACCGTGATAAAAATTTATAGAACGCGGCCGAACCGCGGGTAAAAGCACCATCCGCCACACTTAAATCGGTTAAGGCAAACGCGAGATAATCGCGGGAAAACATTAACATGCAGTGAATAGATATTAGAACGCGGGCGAAGCCGCGGGTAACTGCTAGTACTGTAATAAAATAGAGCTATTCATTTCAATGTGGCTTCTAAATTTCAATTTAGTTAACATATAATAAGCTAAGATTTTGTGTTTCAGACCTACAGCTAGGTGAACTCTTGCATGATGGTCATCTGTTTGGCTTGTTTGAGGCTATGTCTGCAATTGAAATGATGGATCCAAAGATGGATGCCGGAATGCTTTGTAACCGTGGCAACCCAAAGCCACTAAACTTTCAGCAAGCAGTTCAGGTACTTCACATGCTTATTTACATCTTTATGAAAGAACATTTATGACCCTGTGCTATGTATTGCTATGTTGTGCAGTGCAATTTCATTTTAAGCCTGTACTACTTGATTTTAAAACTTGTAAATTATTTTTCACCAGAAAATTTCACTATGTAAATGAAATAATTTGTGTGAGATTGTCTTATATGATATGAAAAGCAGCTAGTATCAAAGTGGCTATATTATTTTGTTGCTAATTTTTCTGAGGAATGAATTTATACATGTTAAGTTATTAACTATGATTTCAGGCAGGAAAATTGAAGATTGATGACTTAGAGCCAAGTGAATTGATTGGCATTATAGATGCTACCATGGCTTGCATTGTATCATGGTTAGAGGGCCATTCCTTGGCTCAAACAGTTTTTACCAATCTATACTTGCATCAGCCTCACTCAATAAACAATAGGACACTAAAAGCATATTGTATTGCTGTTTATAAGCTACTGGATTGTATAAGAGATTGTATTAATAAGTAAGTATATCTTATCTTCAACCATGTTGCAATTTTTTTTTTAATGCTGAATGTTGGCTATCAAAGGACTCAAAAGAGTGAAACACTTCTAAGGCTCCGTTCTCAACCAATGTTGTTATGCTTTTACTGTTGTCAACCAAAACTCACTAAGTAACAAATGGGTGAATCAACTTTTTTCTGTCTGTTATTGCCATGGGTACGGTCGCCTGAGTCACGCTGGTTTTATCCAAAATTATGCATACATGCAAGTAGTGCATGTCTGTAGGTGGCCCATTAATGAAAGGGCTTAGTAACACCAGAAAAATGTATGTTTGCATAGTTTATGTAGCATAATTTTGCATAAAACCAGCGTGACTCAGGCGACCGTAACCATGGCAATAACAGACAGAAAAAAGTTGATTCACCCAAATACCTACTTGGAATAAAGCTCTACCTCAGTTACGACTCCATGCTGACATACAATGTTGCCAAGAATAGTGAAAGTCTTTGTAGTAAGTTTGGTTTCCCAACCGACAATATAAATTTTTCTACCTATGGTTTAAGGTAGATAATGTTAATTTCTCAAACTTTCAGAGCCCAAGTGTTTGAAGAAGAGGATTTCCAACCAATGGGCTATGGTTATCGTCTTGGCTCGAACCCACAGACTGGTAACACTTTTGACCCCAACCTGGAGGTTCCGGAGCAGAAATGTATTGCTATGCTCCGGGAGCAGGAGGAGGAACTGAACAAGAAGGCTAGGGCTTCTGGCGATGAGGTAATTTTGTAAGAGAGAATAAATATTTTATAGTGAATATTTTTTAGATACAGTTAGCCAAATTCCAACCGTTTAAGCGCCTCTAAAAAACTCAGCATCTGTTTCAGGTTGCTAAATGCTTCCTTTAGTGTGTTAGGAGTCTCTTCCTACCTATTCTTGTATACTTCTACCTGTTTACATTGTACTACTAGTTATCTGACTTGTAGGTATTCAAAGATAAATTTAAATAGCAATGGAGCATTCCATGTACAAACGCGTGTATATTCCGATAGTTTAGGTTTTCTTTCAAGCTATTATTATTAGTTTATATTTATTTTATTAGCAATTTTTCACTCTGGTCACGAAAGAGAACTTCGATAGACCCACAATTTTGAGAAAAACTGTGTTGTACGGGACATTAGTGGACTTTTTCCTGGAATGCATTCAATGCATGTTTATGGCGGCATAATCACTAGATGCACTAGCATTGCGTAGCATTATACTTATAATTTTATTTCCTTATATTTTTTTGAAACCCGTGGACCATTTGAACCTTAGTCTACAAATAATAGAGTCGAAAACTGGTAGACTAAAGAAGTAAACAAAAAATTCTAAGATACTCAAAACATTTTCAGGACAATGTCTGGGCAGCGCTCGCCGCTCGAATACGCTTCACCAGAATGTTCTACCAGGCCCTTCTCCTAATCACCAAGAAGGATCCTCAGTCTGGCGCCGATTGCGTGGCGCTGCTCAATGGCTGCTCCGAGATGATGAAGGTCATCATCAGGACTGCTGGGCTGGGGACTCAACCTGTGGAAAACTGTGAGTGTTTTAAATAAAATAATAGTAAAAAAAAACTATGAAAACGGATAAACTCTTCATAGTTTTATTTCATGTGTAATCCTCGCGGTAACCGAAGAAAATAAAATAATAGTAGTTACTGATTATTGGTTGTCAGCACTACTCTTGCCAACTCGGCTCCACTAGGTACTAAATGTTCATCTTTACTCTCTGTAATATCTAATATGTCACTGTGTTCTCTGTAATTTTGTTATCCTCTACTCCCTTAAAATGTTTTGATTAATGTAAAATCTTATCATATTTTCTGGTTACCCTGAAAACCAGCGCCATGGCTAAAACTTTAGCTACCGGCAAATGTTGAGTGGCATCTATTTTGGTGTTGTTTGTAGGTTAAGATGTATTTTAATTATAGTTTACCAAATATATTTTTTTTACACCAAATAAATAAATTCTATTCTATTCTAAGATGACCATTTCTGGGAGAAAACTTTCTGGTATTTGGCTACCCGTTGAGAAGTTGACTTTTGTATTATTGGACTATTTAAAACCTATACTTAAAAATTAAGTCTGTTCTTCATGCAGCCAGATGATCTTTTGAAAAACAAGGAAGTTACTTTTGTAACAATTTCAAAAGTATCATGTTTCAAACTTTCATAATTATTTATTGAAATAATTGTTTATTTTTTTAGCGGATTCTCCAAACCCGATGGGGTTCGAGCCGATGATAAACCAACGCTTACTGCCGCCCACTTTCCCTCGCTATACCCGCATCAAGCCGCGGGCCGAGGCGTTAGCATATTGTGACGAGCTGGTATCAAGGCTTCGACGCGCATGGAAGATCACGTCTTGCACCAACTTTCATACAGCACTGGTTTGTAATTACTACATAGTATAAAATAAAGTCACTTTTTCTGTCCCTATGTCCCTTTGTACGCTTAAATCTTTAAAACTACGCAACGGATTTTGATGAGATTTATTGTTAATAGTTAGAGTAATTCAGGAGGAAGGTTTTTATGTAGGTATAGTATCCGTGCGAAGCCGGGGCGGGTCGCAAGTACACATTAAACTGTGATTATGCTTAGAGCCAAAGCGTGGCTTAATTTAGACAAATTAGTATCAGGGCATTAACGCTTCGGAAGATCGTAACAACCGACGTTTTCTCGCTACACTCGCATCAAGCCGCGGGCCGAGGCGTTAGCTGGTATTGAGGTTCGTCCTTCTAAGATCACGTCTTGGCCCAAGTTTTATCCTGCAGTGTTATTCACTAAGGAAACCGCCTTGCTGTCAGCGCTGTGTCAGTGCTGCGGCAGCGTCGAGCCTTAAAATGGTATTCACTAATGTACTTTAAACGACACTAGTGCTCGGCGACGAATGCGGCATGAGCTGGAACTACATTGCGTCGAAAGTTTGACGTTTAATGTATGAACTTCGTATTCTCTAACGAAAAACAGCGACGAACTCGCCCACAACCTCGCTCACAGCCTCGATTCCTAATGTCAAATCAAACAGCTAGGATTTTAGACAAGGCTGTCTCGACATCGAGCTCGTTGACGAACGCAGCGTCGAATGTGTCAATAAGAGAATAGCATAGCTGGTTTGTACACAGTTACACATTGAATAAGAATTTCTGTTATGTGTGAGATGTTTAGTCTGTTGACGAATACGACCTTGACTACAATGATAAATTACGTACAAATTCTCAAGGAGTCGGTAAAGTTTATGGATAGTTTCGATACCCGTATTTAAATTTGAATACTGAAGTGCAAGGTAGGGCAAGTTTCCAAGGAGTTGGTATAATCCATTTCAAATATCATGGCCTGATGCCACTTAAAAGTTTGAAGTGGCATCCGGCCATTGTATTTGAAATGGAGTATAGTTTATGGAAAGTTTAGATCCCCATATTAAAAATTCCATAAGTTTTGGAACTATTCAGATATTTTTGCTTGAAAATTTTCCATTGCCTCTATTCACTGATTTCACAAACGATCCCTCAATTTGTCCCCCAGGACTTCTTCATGGAGTTCAGCCGGCAGCGCGCTTGTATCTTGTCGCGCTCAGCGCTGCAGCTGCTGTACCTGAGCCCGTCGCCGGCCAGCGCGACCGCGGCGCCGCGGCCGCACGCCTTCCTCGAGATCCTGCGCGAGGCCGTGCGCAGCTTCGTCAACCCGCCCGCGCTCACGCCCAGGTCGCCGGCGCTGTCCACGCCGCAGGTACAGAGTGTAGGAGGCAGCGCAGGGTGCCTAACCTTGCCGAGAATCTTATTAAATAAAATTTGTTTTCTCAAACTTGCTACGGAATGTTGATGTTACTTACGTTAAATTAAACCCGGAAATACTATGTATCTGGTGTCATAATGATATGTAAAGAGATTTGATGTATTTATTTCACACCTAAGACTGCAAACAAACTGTCTTTTGTTTTGAAACGTCAAATTGTGACACTAGGTCTCGACATTCAGCCACAGAAAAAAAAATAACCTAAGAACTAATGTCTATACCACCAGGTAAAAGGATACCTCAAACAGATAAAAAAAAATTAGGCGCGAAGGTTTTTTTTTAATGTTTTATGATACTGTACTATTGGTTTATTTACAAATTAAATAGTATGGTTCGGCGAAATCAGTTCGTTTTATTTCATGGCAAGTTTGAGAAAAGCACTATACAAATCTCGGCGAGAAACAGGGTTACAGGCCGCGTATCCCTATCTGGCCTCAGTTCCTTCGGCCAGATATATCTACCTACTTGGCTTGTAACCCTTCGTTTCCCGTCCTCTATAGTAATGTACTATAACATCATAAGACAATGAAGTCTCTACTGTCCGAACAGGGTTTTGTTTTCAAAATGACGGGCGTTCGTCCGATCCTTGAATATGAGTGATACTCGTGAAAGTTTAAATCAATATAGTATTGAGCGTTATCAATCGGCATCTTGGCGCAGACTCAGTTTTTTGACGCGAAGTACTAAAGTGCACATAATACCATCCATAAGGTGGTAGAACTGTCTGTGCGCGTGTAAGTTTTAGGAGCAGCAATAAAATTAGCTCTGAAAAATTATTACGTTCTAATTTAGTCCATAAGACGACAGACCGTCCAACGCGCAAGGATTCTACCTCAATGTCGATCCGTTGGTATAAAGTAAAATTTAAGTATTTATAGTTAGTACATCTGCCTTTTGTATTGTTTTCTCTTACGTAACTTATGTAAATGTCCCAAATAGTATCCTATCACTTTTTTTTTGCTAGCAGGGTCGCCATGAAATAGAGGTAGTATTAAAAACAGATTCTCGTTTCGGCAGTTTTTTTGTATATATGTGACTCGATATCTCTGTTAATCGTGGACCGATTATCAAAAAAAATGTTTAATCGAACGGATATAACCCCGTAGATGGTCCCGTTGGCACCGAACCGAGGTCTGGGATCTTGGAGAAATCGGTTATTAATTTACTAATTACATAACACTTTCCGTTTTATTTGCAGGCGCGCGAGTTTGTAGAGAATTTCCTCGCGCGCTGCGTTCGCCCGTTCGCAGTGCTTCTCCAAGTGTGCGGCCACAACCGCGCGCGCCAGCGGGACAAGCTCGCACTTTTGTTGGACGAGTTCGCTGCACTGCAGGAAGAGGTTAGTACTGGAGATATGAAGTTTTTCGTAATGCATACAAAGGTTGAGGTAGTTATTTGTCTCGCAATTTGTGATGTTTTAATACCTAAACGGTGGGCAAGAAACACTGCTGCACTGCAGGAAGAGGTTAGTACTGGAGATATAAAGATTTTCGCAATGCATACATTGGTTGAGGTAGGAGCTTATTTCTCCCGCAATTTGTGATGTCTCTCTCTAGCTATTCTAGAAAACTGTAAAGTATTCTAATGGGAGGTGCAGGCATGTAGTTAGTGCTTGCCCTTAGACAATGGTCAAAGGCTCCTAGCCTTGTAAGGGATTGCATATACCCGAGAAATTTGACCGGTGGTTGCTAAGACCGAGTGGCCGAAGGGTACAGGCATCAGCCGCGAAAGCTGAGTACGTTCGATCCCCACCTCGGACATAGGTGAAATAGCTAAACGGCGGACAACAAACACTTCTGCTGCAATGCAGGAAGAGGTTAGTACTGGAGAAATAAAGATTTTCATAAAACATACAAAGGTCGAGGTAGGAGCTTATTTGTCTCGCAATTTGTGATGTTTTAATACCTAAACGGTGGGCAACAAACACTGCTGCACTGCAGGAAGAGGTTAGTACTGGAGAAATAAAGATTTTCATAATACAAACAAAGGTCGAGGTAGAAGCTTATTTGTCCCGCAATTTGTGATGTAAAGATTGTCTTTATACCTAAACGGTGGGCAATAAACACTTTGCACTACTCGAGAAAGAGGTTAGTGCCGGTGAAATTAAGATTTTCGTAATGCATACAAATTGTATCTTCTTTGTCAAATAAATGTGAAGTGTAAAGGATTATTTTTATACCAAAACGGTGGCAAGAATTTGTGCATTATATGATAGACAACTGGCTGCAGAGATGTGATAATGCCCTTGCGTGCATAATTTGGTTTAAATTTCGCCTTTGACATTTTGGTAATTACGCTTTACACTTTACCCGCCTCCATGTTTTAAGGATAGTTTTACAAAAACCACGGAGTTGCCACATATGCTCTCTCTGCGAGTTAAATTCGTACCGTTAGACGATAGACGATATTCGTAAAATAAACTTTATCCAGTAGACGCATAGTGTTCTATACCTACCCACATTTTTTCTTACTTTACTGTGTTACTTATTACTATACCTAGATATTTTTCTAGCAGGAACGAGAGATTGACAAAATTAAGCATCGGCATAATTGTTATCGTTTGGTATCAATGAATCAATTTATTAAATAAATAATGCGCCGTAACCTAAAGATAAGTTTAAAACGCTACTTTATTTTATTATCTCTTCTCATTAATGCCCATTTAAAGAACAAATACTAAAAAAAATACTCTAACGCCATAGGCAATAATTAATATATAAATACTTCGTACCTTCATAGTACTAGATTTTTAAAAATAAAGCCTAGATGTGTCCGTTATTTCTTGGTGACCAGATTTTACGAAGTTAGCATTTTTATGAGAATATGGTTTACTCATCGATAACAGTTATATCGATGTTTCATTTTGTCAATCTCTCGTTCTTGCTAGAAAAATATCTAGGTATACTTATTACAATGTATCTTGATTGCAGGCAGAAAGCGTAGACGCGGTCGTAAGCGGCGCAGCCGGGACTGCACCCCGCGCGTGTTTCGGCACTTGGCTCCTATACCACGTGCTACGCGTCATGATAGCGTACCTCCTCTCAGGGCTCGAGCTAGAGCTCTACAGCGTGCACGAGTACCATTATATATTCTGGTGAGTGTTATGTAGACTTGGAAGCGTAGACGCGGTCGTTAACGGCATAGTACGGACGGAACTAAGCGCGTGCTTCGGCACTTGGCTTCTATACCACGTGCTACGCGTCATGATCGTGTACCTCCTCTCAGGGCTCGAGCTAGAGCTCTACAGCGTGCACGAGTACCATTATATGGGTCAATCACTTTTTTTATGTTGTTATTCTGTCACATCACCCAGGAGACAACAGTGTGATAGTTTGCTAGGGGAAAGTGTCCTACATTGTCTACTATCATGATAAGTGGGTGACCCACCTTGGAAGGGCCCCATAACTGTCAAAAAACTCAAAGTTTTGTCAATGCCATTAAACTGTGAATTTAAGGGTGACCCAGGAGAACGTAACCATGGCAACGAGTGACAAAAAAAAGTGATTGACCCATATATTCTGGTGAGTGTTATGTAGACTTGGAAGCGTAGACGCGATCGTAAGCGGCATAGTACGGACGGAACTAAGGGCGTGCTTCGGCACTTGGCTCCTATACCACGTGCTACGCGTCATGATCGCGTACCTCCTCTCAGGGCTCGAGCTAGAGCTCTACAGCGTGCACGAGTACCATTATATATTCTGGTGAGTGTTATGTAGACTTGGAAGCGTAGACGCGATCGTAAGCGGCATAGCTCGGAACGAACCACGCTCGTGCTTCGGCACTAAACTTGGCTTCTATACTAAGTGTTGCACGTCATGATCTCGTACCTCCTTTCAGGGCTCGAGCTAGAGCTCTACAGCGTGCACGAGTACCATTATATATTCTGGTGAGTGTTATGTAGACTTGGAAGCGTAGACGCGATCGTAAGCGGCATAGTACGGACGCAACTAAGGGCGTGTTTCGGCACTTGGCTCCTTGGCTACGCGATCATGACACGTAGCACGTGGTATAGGTACCACGTGCTACGTGTCATGATCGCGTACCTCCTCTCAGGGCTCGAGCTAGAGCTCTACAGCGTGCACGAGTACCATTATATATTCTGGTGAGTGTTATGTAGACTTGGAAGCCTAGACGCGATCGTAACCGGCATAGTACGGACGGAACTAAGGGCGTGCTTCGGCACTTGGCTCCTATACCACGTGCTACGCGTCATGATAGCGTACCTTCTCTCAGGGCTCGAGCTAGAGCTCTACAGCGTGCACGAGTACCATTATATATTCTGGTGAGTGTTATGTAGACTTGGAAGCGTAGACGCGATCGTAAGCGGCATAGTACGGACGGAACTAAGGGCGTGTTTCGGCACTTGGCTCCTATACCACGTGCTACGCGTCATGATCGCGTACCTCCTCTCAGGGCTCGAGCTAGAGCTCTACAGCGTGCACGAGTACCATTATATATTCTGGTGAGTGTTATGTAGACTTGGAAGCGTAGACGCGATCGTAAGCGGCATAGTACGGACGGAACTAAGGGCGTGCTTCGGCACTTGGCTCCTATACCACGTGCTACGCGTCATGATAGCGTACCTTCTCTCAGGGCTCGAGCTAGAGCTCTACAGCGTGCACGAGTACCATTATATATTCTGGTGAGTGTTATGTAGACTTGGAAGCGTAGACGCGATCGTAAGCGGCATAGTACGGACGGAACTAAGGGCGTGTTTCGGCACTTGGCTCCTATACCACGTGCTACGCGTCATGATCGCGTACCTCCTCTCAGGGCTCGAGCTAGAGCTCTACAGCGTGCACGAGTACCATTATATATTCTGGTGAGTGTTATGTAGACTTGGAAGCGTAGACGCGATCGTAAGCGGCATAGTACGGACGGAACTAAGGGCGTGCTTGGTCACTTGGCTCCTATACCACGTGCTACGCGTTATGATCGCGTACCTCCTTTCAGGGCTCGAGCTAGAGCTCTACAGCGTGCACGAGTACCATTATATATTCTGGTGAGTGTTATGTAGACCTAGAAGCGTAGACGCGATCGTAAGCGGCATAGTACGGACGGAACTAAGGGCGTGTTTCGGCACTTGGCTCCTATACCACGTGCTACGCGTCATGATCGCGTACCTCCTCTCAGGGCTCGAGCTAGAGCTCTACAGCGTGCACGAGTACCATTATATATTCTGGTGAGTGTTATGTAGACTTGGAAGCGTAGACGCGATCGTAAGCGGCATAGTACGGACGGAACTAAGGGCGTGCTTGGTCACTTGGCTCCTATACCACGTGCTACGCGTTATGATCGCGTACCTCCTTTCAGGGCTCGAGCTAGAGCTCTACAGCGTGCACGAGTACCATTATATATTCTGGTGAGTGTTATGTAGACCTAGAAGCGTAGACGCGATCGTAAGCGGCATAGTACGGACGGAACTAAGGGCGTGCTTCGGCACTTGGCTCCTATACCACGTGCTACGCGTCATGATCGCGTACCTCCTCTCAGGGCTCGAGCTAGAGCTCTACAGCGTGCACGAGTACCATTATATATTCTGGTGAGTGTTATGTAGACTTGGAAGCGTAGACGCGATCGTAAGCGGCATAGTACGGACGGAACTAAGAGCGTGCTTCGGCACTTGGCTCCTATACCACGTGCTACGCGTCATGATAGCGTACCTCCTCTCAGGGCTCGAGCTAGAGCTCTACAGCGTGCACGAGTACCATTATATATTCTGGTAAAAAAAGCTGAAGACATGACAAAACTTCTAGTTTAATTTTTCTTTGGTTATTCTAAAATCTTCAGTATTACTATTTGTATAATTGTCCGCCTTAGATATAAAAAAATTTAAACATTGATATCAAATTAATCTGCAAATATCACTGAATATGTTATTATAGAACTCCAACAATTAACATTGGAATTTCTGTTCTGCTGAACACTTCACACACTTGTATGCGAAAAGAATATAGAAATAAAATCCGAAAGAAACACTAAACAACAATCGAAGAATGGAAGTAAGAATGAAATCGGGACAGAATCACTAGTAAAGACTAAAGATTCTTACTAGTTTGTTTTCTTCTTCTGCAAGTGCCGTCCGCTTAACGCAGTTTGGCAATCGTCATGGCAATTTCAACCTTAGACACGGGAGCGCGTCATATTGTCAGAGTGCTTTTTTGGAACCATTAGCGAAGATTTTTAAGCCAGAATTATTCTTCCCGCTCCCGCACTCTTCGTTTTAAATAATATAATAGTAATAAGTCTTTATTTCAGATTACAAGATCCATAGTTGTTAATAGACACTTATGCTATAAATTGTTAGTAGTTAAAAGAGATGTGGAATGGAAGAAAGTGTAGTAACCAAGATTGAGAAAGGAATGCTTCGGTGGTTTGGTCATGTTGAAAGGATGGATGAAAGTAGATTGACAAAGAGAATATGTGCTGAGGAGATGGATGGTAGGGTCGGAAGGGGGCGGCCGAGGCGAGAATATTTAGATCAAATCTCTCAAATCTTAAATAAAGGCCAGATCCGCAGTACTCGTAACCGATGAGCATGTATGAGAAGATGTATGGATGTTAGCGAAGTGAAGGAAGTGTGTAAGGATCGTAGTCGCGTTCAGTGGTTTCTGCCTACCCTACGAAGCCATGATTCCTACGAACAGATTTCGCTATCTCTCATAGTTTGTAACTTCTCCTTACAAATTCAAACTGCCGGCGGCGGCACTGAAGTATTGAAAAATAAAACTTCATTGTTAGAAAACAATGCATTTTATTATTTTTACATATTATGTTTCTTAGTATCATTTACTATTTAAGAGCTACACAACCGATATCCAAAGGAAAAACATAAAATTTGATTTTTCAAAAAATCAAGGTTCGATTCCCGGATCGAGCACACGTATTTTTGTAAATGTATGAATGCAGTTTTTCTTTTTACTAAAATCGAAGCCATGGTTCCTAAGACAAGATTTCGCTATCTGTTATGGTTTCCAAAACCTGACCCATTTGAAATGCTCGCCCTGTTTGTATGTATGTATGTATGTAAAATGACTCGCTTAATCCCAGGTACCTATACGAGTTCCTATACGGCTGGCTGGTGTCGGCGCTGGGCCGCGCCGAAGGGCTGGCGGGCGAAGGAGCGCGGCGCGGCGACGTGAAGAAGGGCGCGCGCAAGAAGAAGCGGAGCCGGCCCTACGCCAGGGAGGCGCTCATGTGCCAGGTCATGCAGAACATGTGCGGCGGCTATTATAAGGTATTTTCACTTTTCATGCTCAAAAAGTGCACCTTTATGTCGTGCGTAGACGACATAAAATCGCATTTCATGTTCTAGCTAGAGCATAAAAGTAAAATTGGTTTCTAAGGCTAAGATGGGCTAAGCTAAGGTAATCGGTTCCAACAGCCAAACAGTTAAAACATATTGCACAATTTTATTCAGCAATAAAATAGTATAAATTACTAAATTGGTTAAATATATATTACAACATTAGAATTCTGTATTTTCTCTCATTAAATTTAGTAAATCACATAAAATAGATATCGATTATCGTTCAAAAATGCTCCGAAATGTTTGACTTGACAGAAAATCGAGCATCTGAAGCTCTGATCACAGGTTGAAAATTAAAAAAAATAATCAAAAAATGAGTTGGCGGGTATTGGTTGTATATTTTTTCTTCTTTCGCTTTACGACAACTTGGTTGTGTAAATTGCAGTGAAAAATGTTACTTTCCTCGCAAACGAAGTGAAAAGCAGAGTGTACCTACAACACGGGCATAAATGTCCATTTTTATCCTCGTCTACTATTTTGGTCTTCGCTTCGCCAAAAAATTGCCTCTGGTAAAAATGGGTCACTTGTTGTACAATCTAATATTAAACGGTCCAAGTTTCGGAGGCATACAAGAGATTAGGCAGGACAACTGCCATGTACACAGCGACCTTGGTTGCTTGCAGCAAATGTAATCGCACATTTGTTGCAAAAATAGGCTACGTCAGTCACATGAGAGCACACGAGCGACGCTCTCAGTAGTCAGTTCAACCGGTCGCCGTGGCCGAAATCGGTCAGGGAGAGATGATGATGAAGGTATTTAACGGGGTGTTTTTTGATGATGTCCTCCTTGACGTGTCCATCAACGGTCCCTGGTTAACTGACTTTGTAAATGAGAGCGAAGATGCTGGCGAATCCAACTTTAGTTTTTTTTTATGCTTTAAGTGAGGGTTTTTGATATTTTTTCTGCCACTATGAGGCGGTGAGATGACAGCGCTGTGGCGTAGGGTCGAACGAACTGTCTAAATAAATCAGCGAATCTAATTTTCTGCTTATTTTTTGGTTTATTTATTCTTAAAATCATTACTTTTGGATTTTTTTCTCAAAACATAAGTTCCAAGTAAATTTTTATGAAATTAACAAAGTTTTAGTACGTACCGAATTTTCTTTAGTATCAGTGTCTTTCCACCTCTGTTTTAGACTTCAATCTTCAGTTCAGCGACCGTTTCCCTATCGCAATCTATTACAAAATCAATAACATTAAAAATAGAATAGAATTTCCATATTTTATGTTCAATACCCATGAATTCGACAGCTTTGCACCTCAATCCTACCGCCACATGGTGACAGAAAATTCATTGGGAAGGTTACTTGAGACATTAATAGCAGTTGCCAGGTATATAAATATGCTTTTGTAAACTTCGAAAAAAAAAAGAAATTCGTTATAATACATAAAAAACCGGCCAAGTGCGAGTCGGACTCGCGCGCAAAGGGTTCCGTACCATTATCAATTTATTATTAAAAAAATACAGTTAAATCAACCTACCTCAAAAACTATAGGAGATAATTTAATCAAACCAAAAATCGTTGATAGAGTTTATTAATGTGCATAACATATATTTTTTTCAGAATTTTATATCGCGTAGTTTAAAAAATAGAGGGGGGGGGACACATTTTTCAGACTTTGAGAGCTGATATCTCGAAAACGATTTGCTTAAATAAAAATGTGATGTATAAACCTTCACATCATTTTCAAAGACCTTTCTATTAATACCCCACACGCTTATGTAAAACTAAAAAAAAATTTCTATCCCTCAGTTACATGTATGGAGGGCCCCCACCCCAATGGTTTTTTTTTTACAATTTAGTATCATAATCTGTAGCGGTTCATACAACACATATCTTTACCAAATTTCGTTACTGTAGCATTTATAGTTTCCGAGTAAATCGGCTGTGACAGACGGACAGACGGACAGACGGACAGACGGACATGACGAATCTATAAGGGTTCCGTTTTTGCCATTTTGGCTACGGAACCCTAAAAATGAAATGATGAATCAATGAATCTTATTATTATCTGTTTACACTTTCTTTCAACAGGCTTTAGTAGCGTTCAAACTCCAAGGCAAGATCCGGCAACCGCAATCCCAGTTCGACAACGAAGCCGTGCGTTACAAGCATCGGTTCGCGCCGCTATCGGTGCTCACGCCTCCACAAGTGCACTACCACGAGTTCACGGAGATGACACAACCGGCCCAGTAAGTTGTGACAATAACCAGACATCGGAATTCTAGTAGCATTTTTGAGCTGTCATAGGGACTTTTCATTTATCGACTACCGATTATACATATGTATATCGATAAATGCAGAATACAATGTAAAATAATTCTGATTACAAATAGAAGTAAACAACAGGCGGTCTTATCGCTAATGCGCGATTTGTTTTAGGTAACCTGTACTTATAGAAAATTATTAATAGAAATGAAAATAATAATATTTTATTAATCCTTATTAATATTTGTGGATTTCTTATTGCTATGAAAGTGCTAGTCTCTATTTAACATTTTCAGCCACTCAAAAGTAATCTAAACGATATCGCTCATGAGCGATAAGACCGCCTGTTGTTAACTTCTACTTGTAATCATAATTATTTCACATTGTATTCTGTATATTTTATCGATATACATATATTATGTATAATCGGTAGTCGATAAACGAGAAGTCCCTATGACAGCTCAAAAATGCTATCAGAATTCCGATGTCTGGTAACTACCTCGTAAGGCTTATGGTTCCTGTAGTATTTATTCACATAGAACAATTTGAAATTGTATTAAATTAGAACAGAGTTGCATTTGTTTTTTTCTTGTGATAAATTGGAACAAACTAATATCAACTTTATTTCTCTGCCGAGTAGGTAAAAATTGCAATGACTTTTGCATATTTCTCTTGTATGGATGGACCATACGAGAGTAAGAATGAGCATTTAGTACCGCTCCCAGTACTTGTTCACAACCAGTTGCCATGAAATATATCGGAGTGTCCACAGAGCTGACAATTACCAGAATATGCACTTTAATGCCATGACAATAGAGGCCTGCTCAGATATTTGTGAGCACCTTGGCAGTTTCGATATATCTGATGGCGATTGTACACTAAAACTTGTCGGACATGAGATAGCCGGCCCAGTGACATACAAATATTTCTTCTCTTTGTTGCAGATACGAAAATCCTGTGATATTATATTTAGGAGGATGCAAGCATTTTCAGCAAGCCAGATCACTTTTAGAAACTATCACAACTCCAGATCAAGAGGTAAATGCTCAGTTTGATATTTTTTAATGTTGTGTTTCAATCACAATTTCATTGCTAGGGTTGTTACACTTACGCCTTTAGTCAATAAACAATATAGATACATAGAGGTCAAGATGTAAGACTAGAGAAGACCACAGTTTTTCTGTGTTTTGATTCACATCACATCAGCCTATCTCAGTCCATCGCTGGACATAGGCCTCTCCTATTACCTAAGCGTATGGACGATTTAGAAGGTAAATGCCCATAATACACACGCTGGGCAAGCGATCACAGTAGTGTGTCTAATATGATGAGTTTACGCTGCTTCCCGATCAATAATTTCAGTAAATGAATGACTTACTTGACTTAATGTCCTATGTCCCCTAGATGGGGCAGAGGGCGTCCACAGTGCGTCGCCATCCCGAACGGTCTTGAGCTTCGCGCTTTACTTCGCTCCAGGTCATCCCTATCGCCTTCGCTTCTGCAGTGATCGTCCGCCGCCAGGTCTGCTTGGGGCGGCCACGTTTTCGCTTTCCTTGGGGATTCCAGTCTAGGGCTTGCCTCGGTATATGATCGGGGTCCCTTCGGAGCGTATGGCCAATCCAGTTCCATTTGCGGCGTTTGATCTGCTGGTCGATCGGAGTCTCACCACAGCGTTCCCATAGATCTGTGTTGGAGATTTTCTCGGGCCAGAACACGCCGAGAATGCGGCGAAGACAGCGGTTGATAAAGACCTGTAGCCGGTGCGAGATGTCTTTAGTGACCTTCCACGTCTCACATCCGTACAGCAACACGGATTTCACGTTGGACCGGAATATCTTGAGCTTAACTCTCCGAGTCAGTTTCCGCGATTGCCATACAGGACGGAGCTGTGCGAAGGTTGCTCTCCCTTTAGCGATCCTTGAAGCGATGTCCTCTTCGGTCCCTCCAGTTTCCGACACTACACTACCGAGGTACGTAAATTTGTGGACTGTCTCCACGCCCTCTGTGCCAATGAGCAACGGTACCGAGCTGGTTGCTCCGCACCTCATGTCTTGGGTCTTCCTGGTGTTGATTTTAAGTCCCGTCTCCAAGGCCTCTCGCCGTAGGTCGTCCATTTTGGCTTGCATGTCGGCACGTGTGTGGCTCAATAGGCATAGGTCATCGGCATAGTCTAAGTCTTCCAGCACGTTGGACAGCCCCCACTCTATGCCGCGGCGCTTACTGTTGGTCTTGACCATGATGCCATCGAGAACGACAAGGAAGAGGAGAGGGGAAAGAAGACACCCCTGGCGTACACCCGCATGAACAGGTATGTCCTCCGAGATGAGACCGTCGTGAGTTACTCTACAGGAGTAGTTCCTGTAGATGGTCTTAATCATGTTTGTAATCTTCTCGGGGACTCCAATTTCACGTAGCCGATCCCAGATACAGTTCCATCTCAAAGTGTCGAAGGCTTTTTCGAAATCCACAAAGGTCAGGTACATTTCCCTCTGCCATTCTGATGCCTGTTCGAGGATTATGCGCAAGGTGTTAATCTGGTCCGTACACGATCGATTGGGCCGGAAACCAGCCTGTTCTTTGCGGAGAAGAGGTTCTACGGCCCGCGAAAGTCTGTCCAAGATTATTCTGCAGAGCACCTTAGAAGGAATCGAGAGCAAAGTGATACCTCTCCAATTGCCACATTGACTGAGGTCTCCCTTCTTGGGTACAGTGATCAGAAGGCCATTGCTCCAGTCACCAGGCAACTCTTCGGCTGACCAGATGTTCCTCAGGAGAGGCGTCAGCGCGTTTGCAGCGGAAGGGATGTCGGCTTTCAGCATTTCCGCTGTGATAAGGTCTACTCCTGGGGCTTTTCCATTCTTCAGCGATCGGATGGCCTTTACTACCTCGTCAGCTGTAGGGGGAGACACATCTATGTCCAGGTTTTGTGCAGGCAAGCTGGCAGCACTTGCAAGCGTAACGGGGTCGTTCGGGACTTGGAAGATCTCCTCAAAGTGCTCCCGCCAGCGTTGAAGCTGTCCCTCCGATGTCACAATAAACTGACCTGTTTTGTCCTTCAAAGGCTTCTTCTTCCTCTGGTTCCTATTACCGGCCAAGGTCTTCGTCGCCTTGTACATCTCCCTGAGATTACCGGAGTTGGCGGCGCGCTGGGCGCAGTCTGCAACCTCTTCAGCCCATACTCGACGGTCATGACGGGTACTTCGGTAGATTTTTCTACGGACTTGTCTGTATTGGCGCCTCAGATCTGTGCGCATTGCCTCGTCACTAGTTGCCAGAAGTTGAAGATGTAGCTCGCGCCTTTCTTCGATCAGGTGCCAGGTATTTTGTGACATCCAGTCTTCGCGTGTGTGTGTTTTGTGTCCAAGGACAACGGAGCTGGTCTCTGTATAGGCCATTTTGATGTGGTTCCACTCCGCGTCGACAGAAGTGGTTGGGTCCGCATCGAGAACGGAGAAGCGGTTTCGCAGTTCGAGCCTAAAGGCGTCTCTTACATCTGGGTCCTGCAGCTTGTTGACCTCAAAACGTTTGCCCATCTTGGTAGTCGCGCTGGCAGCTCGGGCTACTGCTACTTTTAGCCGCACCTCTGCGACGACTAGGTGGTGGTCACTGTCGATATCCGCGCCACGACGGTTGCGAACGTCGAGCAGTGATGATCGCCATTTGGAGCTGATGGCAAGATGGTCAATCTGGTTCTTGGTGACTCCATCGGGTGAGTTCCATGTGTATTTATGGTGGTCTCCGTGAATAAATAATGTGCCTCCGATGGTAAGGTCGTTGTCCTGACAGAATTCCAAAAATCTCTCCCCGTTCTCGTTCCGGACTCCCAGCCCGTTTTTGCCCATGTGTCTTTGACAACCGTCGTTGTCTGTGCCAACCTTGGCATTTAGGTCTCCCATGACGATGACTATGTCCTGCTTGCGGGTGTTCTTCAAAGTCAGGTTGAGTGCACTGTAGAAATCGTCCTTGTCTTCCTCTGATGCCAGGTTTGTAGGCGCGTAGCACTGAACGACGGTTATCTTACGGGCTTTGCTGTTAAATCGGGCTGTAACTATTCTATCTGAGATGGGTTTCCAGTCCAGCAGGCTCTTCTTCGCAGCATCAGAAAGGAGGAATCCTACGCCGTTCTCACGTACGCCCTCTTCATCTTCCTTCCCGGAGTAAAGAAAAGTGAGGCCCCTGGACGTTCTCAGTTCTCCGAATCCATTTCTGCGCACTTCGCTAAGACCGAGTATCTGCAGTTTGTATCGGAGCATTTCTGCTTCTGCTTGGGCTAGTCGGCTATCTTCGCTCAGTGTTCGCACATTCCAGCAAGCAATTCGTGTCCGTATTTTCATGCCAAAGGTCGTCGTAGTTTGATCGGTCCGGTTTTGCACTGTTTCAGTTTCTTTAATCGTTGGATTTCGGGTAAGCGAAGGATTAGTCCACTATACCCTAGCCCAATGGTGGGGCTGCCACCTCGAAGCCTTTGGGCATGCTCGGTTTTGTTTCGGGTATCCTCCCTAGTGAGTTGGTTCTGTTTTGAGGCGCAGAAGATTCGCCTTTCGCCCTGCATCCTCAGCTCAGCTGCAGCACAGAGGTAGCGGTCGCGCGGCGGCGCGGCTGCAGCAGTTCCCAGGGGGGACGGCGGGGACGTGGATGACGCGGACTGGCTAGGGCTCTGCGATCAATACGGTGTTCCGCTACAAACACAGCAGATGGTTTCTTGGCATTTTATAGGTAATGCTGTTCTCACTATCAGCTATTCCCACCAAGACCATACCCTAGCTTCCCCCCCCAAAAAGTAAATGAATGGTCAGTGTCATAAATCTCTTACGACACCTACCGGAGAACTTGGGTTGGTGACAAATGTATTTTTACTGCCGTCCTCACGCGGCGGGTAGGTATTTAGATGTATTATTGCTCACGCTTCATCTACAAATTCAGCCAACCAACCGAACCTTTCCGATCGATATTTATTTATTATAGTATAACCCTTATTTTATAATAGTATTGTATTAGGCCGTGTCAAACTGAAATATTGTAAACAAGCACGATAGCAATGAACCGTAAGTTCTTTTATGTTTATTATTAGTGGCAGTGGGCGGGGCACATTGCGCGTAGAACCGATGGCCGTTGGGGCGGGAAAGTTCTTGAGTGGCGGCCACGTACCGGAAGGCGTAGCGTGGGTAGGCCCTCCACAAGGTGGACTGATGACCTGGTGAAGGTCGCAGGAGTCCGCTGGATGCGGGTGGCGCAGGACCGGTCATTGTGGCAGTCTTTCGGGGAAGCCTATGTTCAGCAGTGGACGTCTTTCGGCTGATATGATGATGATGATTAATTGCTCATATACTTACCCAACACCCAACCCCATGTAGATGTAAGGTATTATCAAACCGCGATTAGAATGGGATTCGAAAGTACTGTTGACACAACAATATATGCGTCAATCTAGGATATATTCAAAGTTATATTCATATATTCCTAGTTTAAGTGCCGAGACTTACAGACAATAGATTAATTAATCACTCGCTACATCTATAAAAAAATCTTTTCTAAGTATCATTTGTTGTGTCAACAGTACTTTCCAATCCCTTTCTGATTCCGGTTTGATAATAGATAAATTCAACTTGGTAGCGCTGTCTTTAGTTTCTTACCATTAATTTGTCACTAAAATGCTATTTTCATTTGTTACAGATAACGGATCTTCTAAAAGTAGCAAAAACAAATTTCGTAGTACTAAAACTATTAGCCGGCGGTCATAAGCGGGATTCGACAACACCGCCAGAGTTCGACTTCACTGTACATAGACATTTTCCCATCATCAAACTTTTATAAATATATAAATCTATGATATATTATAGAATATTGAACAAGCCTGGCCCATTGACTGTACCAGTAATGTAGCTATTCAACTCCAAAAAATTGCATCGAAAGAATCCGCTCTTACAAAATTGATACAACAGCGACGTAAGGTCCTTACGCCGCTGTATTTTGAGTATTTTTGATGCAACGTAGCCGTTAACGGAAATTTTGAATAAAACGTGTTTGTATTTGACCAGCTTTCTGATTTAAAATGGATTTCGTTCTTGCGAATGTCTGACATTAGGGGCAAACAATTGTCAAAAATACACAATTTTCAATAATTTTCTAAGTAAAAGCAAAGAAGCCTACAATTTTATTTTACTGTTATGGCCAGTTGGTTAATTGTAGCAATAACTTGCATGTGTAAACTCGACTTTGAATTTGTCATGTCACTTTAATGCCAATAATTTCAAATGAAGGTTCAATAATATTGTACAGATGTAGTGTAAAATCCTTTCTCTTCGACTTTCACGGAAACGCCCGAATTCATCTCCCTGTCTCAATTAGCTTCAGTGCAATATATACTGAAGTTCATTGTGACAGCAATAATGAATTTGGATGTTTCCGTGAAAAGCCGAAGAGAAAGGATTTTGCACTACATCTGTACTGACAGCGGTCTCATGTAGATGACTAGCGATCAAAAGGTTTAACTGTTTTTGAAATCTCTGTACGTTGCTACTTATTATATCTGTTACAATGTTCGTTCATATCACAACTAATGACATTAAACTAATTTTAGTTTTAATTTTCTAAAGCTGAATTGAAGGATTTACTTTATAATAATAGAGGCCAAATATTGTACATAGTATGAAGATGGCAATATACATCTCAATATTGTAGTCATATTAACTATAATGTAAAACGAATTTTAATAAAATATTTGAAATAAACTTTGTATTACTTAGTTAACCCTTTAACAGGCAAGACTCAAAAAAATCCTGGGTTCAAGCCTAAACGCCGTTATAGTACGAAAAATTATGTATAAGAAAAAAATACAAAAAGATAGTGCTATAGAGTGGTCGTTTTTGAGACCGGTGCCCTATAAAGGGTTAAGGTACTGGTCTTTACGAGTACACAACATGGCCGATAATTAACGTAACTGCGCTATGAAGCCAGATCGCAAAATTGCTTACGTATCTTGTCTCCAATCATAAAAAATATGTTGAGCCATTGATTAAAAGAAAAAAAACTGACAGCTACCCCTAATATTCTATTTTATTTCAATAATAAGAGTCTAGAAGAGTAGTAAGATTTTGATGTGGTAAAATTTTAAGGAAAAATACATCTCATTCGTGAATAATTGAGGAAACGTGACTATTCGGCCGAATTGAGACCAGAACCATAATAAAGTGTGTTCAAGGAGGTCTCGAACATTATTCTTAAGGATTTGCATTTTTACGAGTACCTACCTAGTTTTAATCGGGTGAGTACCTATACCTACAAGTTCTAATATAGTGCTGTCAAGGACATACGTGTACACTAAGATATAAGAAAATTATAGAGAAGATTTATCAACATCTCGTATTATTTATTGCGATATTCTCAACATACATAGTAATATTCATATACGTGTAGAAGAATAATATAATAATGTGTATTAGGCTCTTTACTCCTCTCCGTCGACTTCAGAATCTGCGTCGGAGACGTCTGTCAGGCAGTCCTGTTCTATAGTTTTCACTTTCAGGAAGTCCATTACTTGAGGTCCTGTGAAAGAAATTAATATATTTTTAGGCTTTACCAACGATTATCAACCAATAGTGAGTTTTGAGAACGAGCGTCCCGTACCTATTAGCAGACGTATCTAAGTATATTTTGGTCTTGTGGGCTTGTGAGCTTTTGCCTATTTTGTGTGAACAACATAATGAACGAGTAAAGATCGTTAGTTCGATCGTAACGGAATAATTATTCATACTTACATTAATTTATGTATACCTATGAGTACAGTCAAGGGCAAAAATATCTATACACTTTTTTACTTCAGTCTGGAGCATAAGGTATAAAATTGTATGTATATTTATGCCCCTGACTGTACTTACTTATCTCGACGATATAATTTTATTAAATCATTTTTGCTGCTGTCAACCTTGCTGTGTAATGAATGCCGAATTTCAATTGATATAAAAATCAATAAAAAAAGGAAAAGAAAAATGCTAATGTTTCATCAGGTACTGTTTTAAGGAAATAATCAAATTCTATTGAAGCGAATTGTGTACATTGGGCCTTACGAGGCTATATATGTATAGCTATACATTATCGTTTTCTTGTCGCACAAACGCTATGGGTTTCTATAGGTAAATCTACCGGCCTTTCAAACTTAGTGTTGCCGTTACCCTCCAATCAGTACGTAGGTAAAGTCCAAAAGTGACGCATGGTAGGTAGGTACTAGGGCTACCGGTATCCGTGTTACCCGCAGACACGGGTACACGAATCCTTAGCACCGGCGGTACTAAGAACCCGAACGACACGAAACGCCAAGAAACGTTTCCATTTAGAAACGTTTCCAAGTTAGAAACGTTTCCAAGCTTGAGTCTTGTGGATCCATTGCAATGGAATATCCGAAAAGCCTATGTTTTTTTAGTAAAAAGTCAGAAACAAAACAATACCTACCGAAAAATTCGAAGTTTTTTACGAATTACGCAGCTAGAAATTTTCTTTGTTAGTGGTTAAATGCGGTTCAATACTTTGTTCAAATATAAAACCGATGTGTGTCTGGTATCTTGTCACGTGACTAGTATATTTCGAGATTATTTTGTAATAATGTAATTTAAATTGGTGGAAAAAAATGTAGTTCAAATGTAAGTCAAAAACGCTTAAAAAAGGGTCACGTAGTATGCGTATGTTCCCTGTATGAAGAGTGTACTCAGGCCTTAGACTTAAGGGTAAGGCACTGGTCTCACCGCGAGCGACTAAGCTATGAACTATCGGCTATAAACACAAACAAAAGATACGTACTCCCTTGTAAATAAACGAGACACGGCGATACTCGCCCGGCTTTGATAGCTGATAGCTGGGCGAGTATCGCCGTGTCTCTTTTATTTACACGGCATTGCGTATCTTTTGTTCGTGTTTATAGCCGATAGTTCATAGCTTAGTAGCTCGCGGTGAGACTAGTGCCTAAAGCGGGATCATTATGAGTCTACTAAGACCTAACCTTCAGTGTAAAAAGTGTTGGCAGCGAAATCCTGGATAGGAGTGGGCGTCACTGCACGGGCGGCCATCGCCGCTGGGGTGCCTGGATCTGTTTCC
The DNA here is from genome assembly GCA_025490895.1 of Thaumatotibia leucotreta. NCBI lineage: Eukaryota > Metazoa > Arthropoda > Insecta > Lepidoptera > Tortricidae > Thaumatotibia > Thaumatotibia leucotreta. The sequence goes on from JALPQI010009431.1 coordinate 26,330, forward strand.
TCGTCGCTGTCTATTACTATCTCTTCCTCTTCACACTCCTCGATCTATCAATGGGACATTGGATGTAGGTTAGTTGATAAATAAATTTCAGATATTTTTGTTTAGGCTGTAGATTATGGGTTTTTAAAGGAATGTTATACTTATAACTTTATATATTTTTCAAGAAGTAAAACAGAGAAGTATAGAAAGAGCATCAAAATGCTGTACCTCCACTGATTTATCAAAATTCATATTATGTACCTATACTTTGTCAACCTCCGTAGCCTAGTTGATAAATAAATAAATAAATAAATAAATAAATCATTTATTCCGAAAAAACAACCAGGCTACAATTAATATATTGCCCGCCAAACTGTAGAACAGTTTGTTGGCGGAGACATGCTCTCTTATAACTAGCCTATTTATACATTATTACTTATTACAGTTACTTTTTTTTTTTTTTGTATAAAGATATTATTCCTGCATGTACCTATCTGACAAAACCGCTTCACATCAGTGCTATAGTGCAGACAACAACACTTCCCTAACCTTCTTTTTAAATGAATATTTTGACAAACTAGTGTCCTTTATAGACAAAAGATTACAAATTGTAGGGACTAGATAACGTCTTGTTCTCCGACCATAATAATTACTTACTCTAGGTACAATATACTTTCCCTGTTGTGCAGATCTAATAGGGTAACATGACCGTTCACTTTTAAATTTAAATTCATTACTACCATATTCTTCTAAAGCTATCATTAAATTTACTGTATCATGCACTGGTAATATTTTACATATCTTGAATATAGTAACTAGCAAGCCTGAAGCAGGAGATTCCGGGTTCGAATCTCGGCGAAAAGGCATTATTCGTGTATTTTATATCACATATATTTGTTCTTGGGTCGTGGTTGTCTACATAATTTAAGTATCTACCTATATGTATTTATCTGTCTGTCATATACGTACATCGGCGCTTGGTACCCCCATTACAAGCCCAAATTGAGCTTGCCGTGAGACTAGGACGATTTGTGTAAGATTGTCCTAGGATTATTTACCCCCTTATTCATAAACGTCTCCTAACTTAACAAGCCGCTAATAATTGTTTGTCCCTTTTGCTCTTGCCACACATTGTTAAAACGGAAAGGGACAAACAATTATTAGCGGCTTGTTAAGTTAGCAGACGTTTATGAATAAGGGGGTTATTCTTTGTTTATTTATACCTACAAGCTAGTGGGTTTGAATCTAAAACAATTAATGCCTATAATATACATAAAAAACATAAAAAAAAATATTATCTCTGAATTATAAAAAAAAAACAGAATTTCGGAACACAAAAAAACAATCGGGACATTACATCATAGGTACCTGTATATCAAAAGACTGCTGCTTCTTCCTGAACTCTAAAAGCGCTGAGGACGACGACGGATCCCTCGAGCTAGCAGCAAACTTGATGCACCCAGGAGACGGGGTCCCTTGGCTGGGGCCCCCTTCGTTCACCTGGTACCCCACTTCGAGGTTCAGGGGCAAGTTTGGGTTCCCTGCCGAACGACGTCTACGGAGTTGGCAGGAGGGTTCTGAGTCTTCTGCCATTGTGACGAGTCTAGAATTATATTAAAATAAAGGTAAAACTTCGTTGACGGTAAGCGTTATATAGGGACCAATTTTTTTTTAATAAGAAATGTGCACAATTAATGGTAGCTGTTCCGTTCTTTTATGCTTAGGGAAAAGGATAATTGTTAACTGAAAGAACATAACCTCGTACGTTTACGTTGCTCGTCACGGACCTAATACCTACATGGCAAAAGAGAGGTGGGTGTCGTCTATTGGGCTCTAAGATGTTGAGATTTGTCATTCAAATACATCGTCCATTAAATACAAAAGCGACACAAGTCAAAAAAATACTTTTTACAGGGGAGCTGTTTAAAGATTTTGTATTCGTTTTTTGTTCACAAAATTTTTTTACAGCATTAATATTATATGTGTTATATATCAATTTGTAGGTATTTTAACCCTCTTTTGATATGTTTGGTTATTAGAAAGTAATATGTGCTGTGCAAGCTTTTATGAGCGTATACGTCCGTTTTGCATAAAAAAATAACATTAACTCTGAATTTTTTTTTCCATCAAAGGCCACAAATACAAAAAATAAGCAGTTATTTCATTTAGATCATACATAAAATCATGTCTTCAACATAGAAATACTGTTTTTTTTAACAAAACTGAACCAGACAAAACTTTTTCTTACTGTTTCTTTACTTACAAATTGTCAGAACATGTTTATAGGTACCGTAAACCGGGGTTACTTTGATTAATTTTAACTTTGGTTACATATTTTGATGAATTTAACGGACGTACTAGTTTAAAATTCAGATATAATTGTCGGTTTTCTTCAAGAATCAACTTGCTATATAAAAAAATGTGGTACCTTTAGTTAATAAATATAAAATAAATACAACGCGATCAAAGTTATATTGTTGAGAATGGAATGAATACTTTGATATCACTTATTTTTACGATAAACTGGAAATAGCCCACCTAAAAGCACGTAAATAATAAAAATCGGTTAAGTACATCTTTAGTTATTTGTTTTTTCTATGTGTATTGTATTTGTGTGGTGGTTACTATGATCCCATACTAAATGATCCAAATGGATATGTTATGACGGTTTACTAGTTTTTTCATTAGAATTGATGCAAGAACTTAATTTTTGCCGATACAAAAGTATATCTTTCAATATTTAATTGCAGAGATAATAAGTCTTTCCTAAAAATCTACTTATGATTAGTAATAATGTAACAATTTTTTTTTCTAGACGACGTGACAGTTTAACGCTAGTACTTGGGTACTACCTATGTAGTGAAGCAATAGACATGATGACTGTCAAGTCAAGTCAACATCCTTTTTCGATTTTTGAAAGATTTACATGAAATACACAAAAGTAACATCACGTTTGTATACTACACTTATATTAAATAAAAGTTCTGTACAATAATGAATGACTGCAGTCTATATTTTAGTAATAATTTATTCGTGTAGTATGATGCCGTGCATAATATCAGATAATTTATTTTAAAAACAGGCATCATCCCTATGTTGGCATTCCCAAAAGTGAAAAAATAAATACTACCGTAAACTGGGGTTACTTTGAACTTTGGGGTTACATTGATAAAAACTTCTTTTATTTTTTAATCGCGAATATCTTCCGTTACCAAACGCATCTGTATATTTTTTTTTAAGTCTGGCAAGAACGATAGTTATCCTTATTAATTGTTTAGACACTTTAAATGAGTACGGTCGTTAGAATAGCGTATCACGTGTTTATATTTACGTATACTTTTTGCTACTTTTCGTGTATAAAATAACTTCTAAACTAACAATAAGGTTAGTGGAGTAAACGGTTCTTAATCACAATTAACTTGTCACAAGTATGTTTAGGTATGCAAATATAACGTTTTGGGGTCTTCAATTCAAACTATGTACTTATAACAATTGTTTTTATTCAATGGGGTGTCTTTGATCACCTACATGGGGTCACATTGATCAGAATCTTACGTATAGTTGGTTATGGTATGTCTATCCATTTGACTGTTTATTTTATAAGAAGATTGTTCTTTCTTCAATGGTTGATTTTTGTTTTTAATAAAGTTGAATACTGAAGTTTTTTTTATAATATATCGGGGTTACTTTGATCACAAATATTTGATCAAAATAACCCCAAAACGACGTAAATTGTTGTAACTTTTGATCCTGCGAACGGATTTATTTATTTTCTTAGGAGAAATTACTCCTGTAAGGGTTTACATTCAATTACCCTAAAAAAAACATAAGGTATCAAAGTAACCCCAATGTCAGTTTAACTTTGATCACAACGTTTTATTTTTCTATCTTCATACATTTTTAAAGTATCGTTTCAAATTTTTTTACCGAGAAAGGTAACAAAAAGTTGATGTTACTATTTAATTTTTGGATTTTTTCACGCCTAATTTTAGAAGATATTGAAGATTAAACTTTAAAATTGATCAATGTAACCCCAGTTTACGGTACTAATATAAGTTTTTAGATTCGTTAAAACATACACCGGGGTTAGATCTTTGTTTGTTTTACTTGTATTGTATACAAATAATATAATAGGAAAGTATGACAAATACTTAATAATCCGAAGTTTATGCCATTATTGTTTCTTCGTAGTCGCAATTATAGGTACACAAAATTCACAGTCATCTTCCACACAATCTCTAATATACTTTTAAGTAAAACGAACACAATACAAAGTACCACGTTTTACAATTACTGTTTTTATAAGATGTATTGTATTTTTTAAGATTTAATGCAAAAGATACTCAATTAATTATTCAATCTTGTACATTTATGGATTTTAATATTATACTGAATTAAAAACGGTTGTAAATGCAACAATATTTTTTGAAATTCAACATTCCGTATTGCGGCTCCTTTGTTTATAAAGAAATCTAAACCATACATATTTACTTTATTCAAAACAGCATCATGTATAAATATGGCTCCTGTGATTGATGCATTCGAATATATTTTTAATTCAAAAAGATTGCAAATCCTAATACGGCAGCTTTGATGAATGAAAAATCAAATTTAAGAGGATATTTTAAAATAAAAGCTGCCACATTCCGTTTTGCGACTCCAACATACTATTTACGTATTTATTTTATTCAAAACGGCCACATCTACAAATATGGCACTTTTGCTTACATATTTTTTGACGTAATCACTTATTTTTTCGTTTCATGGCACTTTTTCACAAAAATGTCGTGCGTTTTGGTCGACAGTCGAGTCGCAACTGACAAAATGGCAGTTTAGCACTGAAATTAGTCTCGAAAGAGCGATAGTGCAAAAAGGGCACCTGCATAATTTTGATACTTACTAACGTCAAATCGACAGGTGTCTTAGTGTCACGTAAAATATTAGTGCTTATAATGTCGTTTTTGCAATAAAATCATTTTTCACGGTTTTTGAGTAGTGTCGCTTTTGAAAAAGTGCCATAAAACGAAAAAAGAAGTGATTACGTTAAGAAATATATAAGCAAATGTGCCATATTTGTAGATGTGACCGTTTTGAATAAAATAAATACGTAAATATTATGTTTCTTTATATAAAAAGGAGTCGCAAAACGGAATGTGGCAGTTTTAATTTTAAAATATCCTCTTAAATTGGATTTTTCATAAATCGAAACTGCCGTATTTGGAATTGCAACCTTTTTGAATTAAAAATATATACGAATGCATCAATCACAGGAGCCATATTTGTACATGCTGCTGTTTTGAATAAAATAAATATGTATGGTTTAGATTTATTTATAAACAAAGGAGCCGCAATACGAAATATGGCAGTTAGGATTCTGAAATTTACACTTCAATTAAATAGTACGTTTCAAAAAACATTGTTGCATTTACAACCGTTTTTAATTCGGCATAATATTAAAATCGATGTGCCAGATTGTGATTCCGTAATTGTGTTTCTTTTGCATGAAATCTTAAAACATACAATACATTTTTAATGTTTGTGTTTACTTAAAAGTAGGTATATTAGAGATTGTTTGGAAGAAATTAATGTGAAATTTGTGGACCTAACTATAATCGCGACTACGAAGAAACAATAATGGCATAAACTTCGGATTATTAAGTATTTGTCATACTTTCCTACATATTATTTGTATACAATACAAGTAAAACAAACATTGATCTAACCCCGTTGTATGTTTTAACAAATCTAAAAACTTATTAGTATTTATTTTTTCAATTTTGGCAATGCCAACATTAGGGATGATGACTGTATTTAAAATAAATTATTACACATTATGCACGGCGTCATACACGAATAAATAATTACTAAAATATAGACTGCAGTAATTATTGTACAGGTATATTACTAATCATAAGTAGATTATTAGGAAAGAATTTTGAATCGGCAAAAGTTAAGTTCTTTCATCAATTCTAATGAAAAACCTAGTAAACCGTCAAAACATATCAACTTGGATCATTTAGTATGGGATCACAGTAACCACCCCACAAAAACAATACATAAAGAAAAATCGAATCACTGAAAGTGTACTTAACCGATTTTTATTATTTCGGGCTTTTAGGTGGGCTAGTTTCGGTTTGTAGTAAAAAATAAGTGGTATCAAAGTAATTCCTTTCTCAACAATTTAACTTTGATCGCGTTGTATTTATTTTACATTTATTAACTAAAGGTACCACTTTTTTTTATACAGCAGGTTGATTTTGAAGAAATTCGATAATTAAATCTGAATTTTAAATTAGTACGTCCGTTAAATTCATCAAAATATGTAACCAAAGTTTCTAAATCAATCAAAGTAACCATGGTTTTCGGTAGTTATAAACATGTTCTGACAATATGTAAGCAAGAAAAAGTTTTGATTGGTTCAGTTTTGTTAAAAAACAGTATTTCTGTGTTTAAGACATGATTTTATGTATGTTTTAAATGAAATAAATGATATTTTTTTTTGTATTTGTGGCCATTGATTGATAAAAAAATATCAGAGTACATGTTATTTTTTTATGCAAAACGGACGTATACGTTCATAAAAGTTTTCACAGCACATATTACTTTCTAATAACTAAACACATCAAAAGAGGATTGAAATGCCTACAAACTGATATATAACACATATAATATTAATGCTGTAAAAAAATTTTGTGAACAAAAAACGAATACAAAATCTTTAAACAGCTCCCCTGTAAAAAGTAAATTTTTGACTTGTGTCGCTTTTGTATTTAATGGACGATATATTAAAGGACATGCAATCAACGTTGGTCGTAAAGTTAAGACAAGCTATAGATTTTAGAACTAGTGCTCCAGACATAAGTAAAAATAAAAATAGTGTATAAGTATAAATATATGTATGCCTTTGAATGTAGGTAAATTTCGCATTTTAAAAATTTGCGAAGGTTCTAACGATGACCGAGGTTTTGGGGCGACCGAATAACAAAGTAGGTAGATGCGGTATTTCATAAACAAATGGTAAATTAACGTCGAAATTAATTGTATCTACATGATGCATTCACTGTTTTTCTATAACAATCTGCGCATTTCTTCACATTATTAACAATGACGACCTAGGTACCTTTTGTCTGAGCATACTAATCATGATGATAATTACCTAAATGCTGTTGTTAATGTAATTACTGGAAAAAGATACATAATAATAATAATTACTTTTTAAAAAGTTCTTTAAGACCAGGGACCGGAACCGGTATTTTATAAAAACCTCGAAATAGGCCAATATTTTAAAACGTTTTATACTCTTTATGTACTGCTAAATATTTAATGTAAATTACAATGTCATATGTTTAAATTACGCCATCAACTTACAATTTATATACCGAAGAACGAAAAAAAGAACCGTTCTTTTTGTATGGACAAAATAACGGTTTCGGTCTGTGTTTAAGACACATAACTGTGTCACGTATGCTATAGAGAACATTAGAGTCCATGTAGGTTTCTAGACTTTTTGGTCAAGTACAAATTACAACAGCGTACTTACTGGAATTTCAGCAATATTACAAGCAATCCGTCTTCAGCTGTTTCCTTGTTTCTTCCTTGACCGTCTTACGTCGTAGGCCTATTATCGCTGTGGGCGGACACTGGCTCTACTGTCACTAATGATACCGAAGCCACACAACTTAATCTGCAGGGTTTTGTGCCAGCGAATGGAAACCTTTTTAGACATAGACATAGAAATAGTACATATCGATGCTACTGCAAAAACATTTTTTTTTCAGAAAGAAGCTACACGTGTATCGAACGACTTTTTTCATAACAAGTGCCTTAAAAAGAGAAAGTTTACTTTTCCGCACCAGTTAGGAAAAAATATTTTATACAGCTTGGTACACCAGGCCCCAATTTCACAACATTGACAAGTCCTACAATTGTAAATTTACTGTTTCTCCAATCTGGGGCGTCTATAGGCTACAGTTACCGTTTACCATCGGAAGGGCCGTGCGTTTGTTTGCCACCAGCATAAAAATTAGTGCAGGAACTTTAATAAATCACCAGTAAATAGCTACTTTTAAGCGAAGCAAAATTACAATTGTCACAAAAATCACGACAATTGTAGCAAAATTCCGACACAAGCCGAACCTCATGTCAAGAATTAATGAAAATTGTACTAAACCTTGCGACAATTGTCACGGGTTTCGAAAAATAAAAAGTAGTTTATTAACGATATAATAACGTTATTAGTATTAATTTTATGTTGGTGGCAAACAAGCACATGGACCGTCCGACAGTAAGCGGTAGCCGTAGCCTACGACGGCCTGTGACGTCAGTAACAGTGATATTTAACAATTGTCACAATTGTAATTATGGTGAAATAGGCCACAGGAGGCGGCCAGCAGGTATTGCTTGCCTCTCAGAGTACCTATGGTCAAAGGTGCCTAACCTTATAACAGATTGCATACACCCGAGAAATTTTACCGGTGTTTGCTAAGCTGGGGTAGCCGAGTGGTTTAGGCATCAGCCGCGAAAGCTGAGGACTTGGGTTCAAATCCCACTTCCGCCATTGGTAAACTTCGGTATTTTTTCTTTGGTATGACCTCTAATATTTAAATTAGTAGTGTTTACAACTTCAGAAATACAACAAAAAATATATTTTATTAAACAATTTGGTTGTTCCACAAAGTACGTATGGTTTTCCTACTCAGAATAACGAGCTCTTTCGATCTAGGCTAAAAACTAAGACATTTTTTTTTCCTTATATTTTCTATCGTTGTACGTACATTTTGTAACCGCTATACAAAGTGTTAGGAAAATGAAAACAAAAAATAAGACCTTTTTTCTCTCCTATTTAGTAGGATCGAAAGAGCTCATGAATCTAAGTACGAAAAACCTAAAATTTACTTAAATGCGTATCATCTATCTATAGCGCTGAGCCTAAGAGAGTAGGTAGGGGAGAGTGGGTAGGATTCGTACAGCGGGAGCATTCGTACAGTGGTCATATCTCCGCTATCCGACACGCGAACATGTTCATATTTTTATGTATAACGGCCACTAATATGCATAACTTATCACCGAGATGGGATGGAAATATGGCAGATAGTTTCTTCAAAAAAAATTAAAACGTGTTTTTGACACCTCAAAGTAATTATAAGAGTCATTTTTAAATGCATTTATTTCAGAAAGCTTTGCTCAGTTACACACGTAATTAAATATAAAGAGTTATTTTCCCTCATCCCGCCCTCCCCTTTCCGTTATAAAACCACACGTGCCGGTTTGCGGTGTCACTCCTTCACCGTGGAAAATATTCCCACACGTACTAAGAAATTCGGCAATTCCTTCATATACCGGATTAAAAAGTGGAATTCTTTACCGGCACATGTGTTTCCGCATACCTATAAGTTGGGACCCTTTAAACGAAGCGTGAAGAAGCATCTAGCGGGCCAGCAAGGCGGTGGCAACTAACAGGTTACTGTTTGTCTCCTGTTCGTTGCCGCCGCGATTTGGGCTCTACTTTTCACTTACGATCAGGTGGAGTGGAGCCACTTTGTTGTGCCAACATAAAAAAAAAAACTTCATAAGCTAATCTTTGAACTACGTATGAAATGCTTAATTATATGATTAGGATACCAGTTATTTTTATTTTTTGTTTTAAGTTTTTCATTGTTGGATGGGGTACTTTCGTACAGCCAAGAATGTATGAGAATCCTTACTGTACGAATGTACCCCAATATTTTTGTTAAGTGAGAATATTGTTTTTTCCAAATGAAGTCGTCGATATATGAATAAAATATTTGTAAATAAATACAGACAGTTGAGAACAAAACTAATACTGTGGTAAAAAATACTATGTACGAAGGTACCCCACGCATGGGGCGCTTTCGTACGATTTTCATTTTTTGGGAAAAACTATCTTACGTTCTTACCTTACTTTGTATTAGCTCTAAGCCGAACTATTATTAAAGCCAGATAATATAGCCACAAAGCAGCATTGATTTCATTTAAAAATAGGTTGTACTTTTTTTTCTACGAGGCATAGAGTAAAAAGTGTACGGATCCTCCCCACTCTCCCCTACCTATAGCGCCGATGCAGAAAAGTATTGCCCGATTTTGGAATTGGTCAGATTCTCGAGAATATAGTCGCTGATGAATTTTCTTCTGCTTTGCGTCGATACATTATTTTAAACCAACACGGCCTTAGTAGGATAGGAACATGTAACTCGAATCTTGGAGGGATTGTATAAAAACTTTCAAGTGGACACAGTTTACAATGATAAACCTAGATATGCTTTTGATAAGTTTTGTCTTGAGCACTTACTTTTGAAGCTATGGTGTTGTAGTATACGCAGTGACCTGTTCTACTGGATGAAGTCTTATGTTAAGAATCGCTCGCAAGCGGTAGCTGTGTGTGTGCAAGTACGCACTTCGTTTCATGAACTATAACTTCCGATATACCGCGATTACGTTCTATGGAACATAATGACACTAAAAATCCTGATTTATACAAATGACATCACTGCTCCATTGAGCAAACAAATGGTAATCACTCGAAGTGTCAAGTGTTGGAAAGGAAAATTGTAGATTTATTTTGATTTTAGGGAAAACTCATTGTATTAACATTACTTTGCCGTTTATAATGGTACCAAAAATTAAAGTTATAGGACTTACAGGCAATCTGTAAGTTTACTAATAATGACAATATTTTACCTATGTAGATAGGGAGGGAGGGAGTGAACTCGATACATACTCGTACTTATACACTCTCCGTCAAAGAATAGGTATGGAGAGGAAATTTGGAGATAAGAAATTATTGATAGAAAATACTGTAAACGGTTATTCTCAAATGTCCAGATCTAGAACTGATTATTAAGTAATAGGAATATTACAACTGACATTCCATCGGGAAATAATCGGCTACGGTAAATAGACCTAGACTAGACCGTGTTTACGATCATTCTCACCGTAAACACGCTGATTTCAAATAAATTTTTGAAATGTTTAAAGGATAGGATAAATGGAATCCAGTGTAATGTCCCATTGTATTGGAATTTCCCTGATATTATAATTTTATCATCAGATAACTCCGTGGATATAAAAATATGAAGTCATGATTCTGACGGTTTTTTTAAACACTTCAAAATTTTGTTTGCACTAATCGATTTAAGGACCATTATTGTTTTTTTTATTCTATAATTAATAAAAATATTAAAATAATAAAAAATAATAAAATGATTCTATCTATCCTGTAAATATTTGGAAAATGTCTTTGACATCAGCCGGTTTGCAGTATTTTCTATGAAAAATGACACCTGCACCTGACCCGTAGGTATTCATTTCCCGCGAGTGTAGGTATATGAAGGATTCACGGAAAGAACATGTCTAGTAAATTCAATTTACAGAAGGAAAAACCACCTTACTTTTAAGAGAATAAGGTCTCAATTTGCCATCATTTTTCTAAGCATTGGACATGTTTTCTCCGTGGACCCTTCATATGTATTGAGTTCCCTAGATATGAGACCACCTTTTAAAAAAAATACAAATTTCCCTTTCCTGTTTTTCCTAATCAGAATACTTATTTGATAATTATACACATCTCTGTATAAAACACTACATTAAAGCAGTTTGTGGAAATGTACTCGTCTAGGTAAATAATTAAATCTTGCGGTTCGAGCCAACAGTTATTTCACCCTGTTCTTTATAAGGTTTCATGGTTCCACTGAATTGTTATTTTAATCTACAACTAAGCGTCAATTTTTACATGAAATTGTGCCAGCTATTTGGTACAATTTTAATTTCAATATGTGCAATTTTCTCGAAGGAAAATGTGGTCTCGTGGTAAACATATTCAAATTATTTATGCGTAAAAACAGTCTAATCGCTGTGACCTAGTTGACCAGTTACGAGCAAGTCTAGAACTTGACTCTTGACGTGTCACTGCCAACCGGCAACTGTCCAGCTTGCTTTGCAAGAAATTGTTAATTTAAACATACTTATTCAAACCAAATACATATTGTGACTGGACTAGTTCATGTAGGTCAATTTTGAAGGGCGTTTAGTAGCTTTGTTCTATGACGAAAATTTAGATTTACTATCACTAACAAAAGAACCTGCACGTATAATACACGATTTATCAGATCTTGCGTAATTCTAACCGAATTAAGGTGGATTGGGTCCTACCACAATTTTTTTTTGATTTTACTAAACTTTTTATGTTGGCATTCTACTAAATTAATTTGGTTGATTACACTAGTTTTTTGTTGATTTCCCCAGTTGTTTGGTAGGTATAATGTACAATGTTCTTTGTTGATTTAACCAGAACTCTGGTATCGACTTCTACCTTTTTAGTTTTGTTGATAGCAAGGATTTGTTACATAATATCAAAGTTTCCTCGTAAAGCCAACATAAATCACTTTGGTAATTTTTTTTCAGTGTACATAATACTTAATTATCTACTACATACAGGGTGGTCCAAACCTTGACGTCAAAAATTTTTTTTAGATTCCTCACGTCATAAGCTATCAGAATATACCCCATGTATGTTAGCCGATTTTTTGTAGTTTTCGAGTTATGAATTTTTGAAATTTTTTTTTTGAGAAATTCTGGAATGAAGAAATTTATTAATAAAAAAAAACTTTTGGGTTTTTTAACTAGTTTCATTTTGTAAAAGTATTACTAAAAATAAAGCATTTACTGACAAAAAAACTAGCGTCCTCACTTTGATACAAGTAGGATAAAAAATACCAAATTCAGAATTTTACGTTAAAAACGCATCAAAATAGCATTAATGTACTTAAATAAAAAAAATAAAACATATCCCAAGGATGTTTGGTAATCTAAAGACTGCCCTAGACCTTAAACCTTCGTAAAAGCCAAAAAAAAGGGATACTTAATGATGAGGATTTTTCGGAGTAGTCAGTCAAATAAACTTAAAAAGAAGCTTCTAAATTTTTTATTTAAAAATAAAATAAAATTTCGTCTGTTTTGTTGTTCTTATTAATAAACAAAGACAGAAAATACCACGAAAGCTCAATTTGTGCAGTTATTCAAGAAATTTTTTACTACTTAAAATTTTTTAACTTTTTTAAGTTTATTTGACCGACTACTCTGAAAAATCCTCATCATTAAGTATCACTTTTCAATCAATCAATCAATCAAAGCGTTTTTTTTTGCTTTTACCAAGGCTCAAGGTCTAGGGCGGTCTTTAGCATACGAAAATTCCTTGGGATATGTTTTATTTTTTTATTTACGTACATTAATGCTATTTTGATGCGTTTTTAGCGTAAAATTTTGAATTTGGTATTTTTTTATCCCACTTGTATCAAAGTGAGGACGCTAATTTTTTTGTCAGTAAATACTTTATTTTTAGTAATACTTTTACAAAAATAAACTAGTTAAAAAACCCAAAAGTTTTTTTTTATTAATAAATTTCTTGATTCCAGAATTTCTCAAAAAAAAATTTTTCAAAAATTCATAACTCTAAAACTACAAAAAATCGGCTAACATACATGGGGTATATTCTGATAGCACGTGACGTGAGGAATCTAAAAAAAATTTTTTGACGTCAAGGTTTGGACCACCCTGTATATAGGTACCTTACCTACTTACTTAGCTACATGTCGAATATCTACTTGCATGTCTTGAACTCAGGTTTTTTTAAGTAATTTAGTTTTTGAGTAAAACATTAATAGTAATAGATAATATCAGTAGTACATACGATGTTGGATAGGATCCAATTTATTTTTAAAACATTTAGGAAAAAGATACTTCAACTCCTCCGAGGTAGCTCTTAAAAGTCGTAGGTATTTTACACTAGTAAACTCCGCTAAGGAATCGCCCGAGTAGATACTTTAAAACCCTTTAATTTTCATTACACTTGCTGTCTAAGCGCGCCATTGCTTGCGTGCGTAGCGGGAGTAATAGAAAAGTGAAATTCCCTAGGGAGTAATAGAAATGACAGTACGTCATTTAATAATGTTATTTCTTAAAACTTATTTTTTTGTCGGCAAGTGTGATGAAAAACATTGTATGCATCACGGTCGGTAAGCGGAATACTAACTCGAGTCATAAAAGCCCTCCGCCTAACGGCGTCGGGCTTCTAACACTCTCGTTAGTATTTCCGTACTTACCTCCCTTGATGCTCAATGTACTATTTTATACCCCGACAATGGCTAACTAGGAGTGATACAGATTATTATATCCCTGTATCCATTCAAATAGTCACTATGGAAGCCTTCAACTCCGGTTTTCATATGCGCGTAAACGATCCTTTAAAAACCTAAAAATGCTTTTTAGTGGAAAAGCATAAAGTGCCTAATAAAGTGGAGGGTACCCAGATCGCAGAGCGTTATGCCAAAATATGAATGGACCCACATATTAAATTAATTAAAGTGGCACATGGAAAATATGACTCACTTGTAATGGGTGTGTATTAATGTAGTTAACGACAGTAGAACTAATTTTATTGAACCTCCAGAAAGATGTCTACCCTGACATAGTGGATTAATTATTTCTATTATATATTTCCTCGCGTGTATGGTGTAGGCCCGACTCGATTTCCTTCATGATCTATATAAAAGGGGTTATTGTGTGGTCTGTCCATTCAGTACCTGTTCCAGCTGCTTTGGACCATCATCACTCCGCAAGATGAAGACCCTCGCAGTATTTGTTGCATTCGTAGCAGTGGCATGTGCTAATGTAAGTTGTATTATCATTACTGAATTCCAACATGAACCTACTTAATTATTTCGTATTCATTGTCACCAATGTCACCATGATAAAATAAATAATAAGTAAACATGACGAATGATAGACATGCATTGGTGACAATCAATTAGAAAGCTGCTAGAAATAACATGTGACCGTCACTATGACAAAGTAAATTTCATCTATATTCGTTTTCCTTTAGCGAGCAATTGAGCCTTAATTGATAATTACCTATCAACTTTTTATCGAGATTTTTTTTCGCTATTTCTTGGTTGTCTTCATGGTGAAAGTTGCTAAGCGTAGTATCCTGTTCACTATTGCTCCACGACGACCACGACCCCGATGTCACCTTGTATATTTAGGTATCTAAATTTGGTGTTATTTTGTCTTTTTAGAATGTGCATTCTGTCACAATCCCAAAAGGAAAAGGTTCAACAGTATACTGTGGAATGCATGAAACAATCTGGCGTTAAACCTGAAGTTTTGGCCGAAGCTAAGAAGCAAAACTTCAAAGACGATGAAGCATTGAAGAAATTTATGCTTTGCTTCTTCCAAAAGACCGGGATAATGGACCGGGATGGAAGGCTAAACGTTGACGTGGCTCTGTCGAAGTTGCCACAGGGCGCGGATAAAGCAGGAGTTAAGAAGGCTCTAGAAGAATGCAGGGCAAAGAAAGGAAGAGACTCAGCAGATACCGCCTTTCAGGTTTTCAAGTGTTACCATCGCGCTACTCCCACTCATGTTGTGTTTTAATATAGAATGAATCATGTTCACTTCGTGTATATTATTTAAAACAGAAGATTAACTACATAAATTATTCAAAATCTTGGAACATTCTGTGTACTTACGTAATATATAGGTACTTCGTTTAAGTTTTAATATTACTTGTTACTATTTATTGATTGTTTGTAAATAAATAAATGTATATTAACGTTATTTTTAACTAAATCTACACATCAACTGAGGACCTTATAACACGAAATATTTTAACTAAATAGTAACTGTGTATATGTATACATTTAAATATTACATGACATATGCCTACCAAATAAAAATACCGAAGTTTACCAAACCCGGGGGTGGGATTTCAACCCACGTCCTTATCTTTCGCGGCTGATGGTTCAACCTCTCGGCTACCCCAGCTTAGCCGACATCGGTTGAATTTCTCGGGTCAAATGTAATCTGTTATAAGGATAGGCGCTTTTGAACCATACTCTAACGGGACAAGAAAAAAAAAATGATATAAACAATTTCAGTTGTTCCACAAAATATAAAATAAGCGTCACGAATCTACAGAGCAGCTCGGCCGTGAATTTGTCTCTCTCACTCTAATGACGCTTTCGTTAAGAGTGGCAGAGAAAAATCCTCGAAAT
>JALPQI010009432.1:0-39413 GCA_025490895.1 Thaumatotibia leucotreta
CCTAACCTAACCTAACCTAACCTAACCTAACCTAACCTAACCTAACCTAACCTAACCTAACCTAACCTAACCTAACCTAACCTAACCTAACCTAACCTAACCTAACCTAACCTAACCTAACCTAACCTAACCTAACCTAACCTAACCTAACCTAACCTAACCTAACCTAACCTAACCTAACCTAACCTAACCTAACCTAACCTAACCTAACCTAACCTAACCTAACCTAACCTAACCTAACCTAACCTAACCTAACCTAACCTAACCTAACCTCACAAATAAATTCTTCACACTTAGCTTCACTTCAATTTTCACACATTTACACAAAAAAGTCGTACCCTCATAAAAGTATCTGAGCAATCTTGTTTTTCGCCCATAACTTTAGTTTTCCCCGGTAGATTTTTGTTTTGTTTTCGTATTTAGATTCCTCTAATTTTTTGCAAACTTTAATGTTATATAGCTTCTGTCCATATCTCCACTAGTTTTCCTGCAACATTCAAAGTTCACTTCCCTCGTAATTTTTTGTAGTTTTTCAGTTTTTTGATAATTTTGTTTAGCCGACTTTGCTCTAAAAATCTAGTTTTCAGGTATAATTTAAAGCTCAATTGCCCGCATTTTTAGACACCGGAACCATTTCAGTACCTCAACGGGTTCAAGAGTTATTAATTTTTATGTAACTTTTTGAAAGTCAAAACTTAGATTTGCAATAACTTTTTATTCTCACCATAGATTTCAATAGTTTTTCCTTATAATACACGCATTTAACGTTCTCTATTTAATCCGTTATTGTAATTCAGGATTACAGAAAAAATTTCATACAAATAGGTATAAATACCTACTCGATTTATAGCGCCTGCAGAAATTGTGGCGGCAACCACATTTGATCGTAAATTCCTTAAAGATTAATCGGTAGACTTAAGTTTTTATTGCTTTATTTGAAAGATCTTGTTAATATCTTTACTTTTTGCTCAAACGTTTTCCTTACAAACCCCTTATTCATCCTAAATCTCGATTTTTAGAATTAAATAAAAAAGTTCAGAAATAATTTTATATCTCAGGTCCCTTAAGTGATAAAAATCTAAAAATCGCACAGTATATAGACATTTAACGTTCCTACCTAAATCTTTTTGTTTTGACGCGATATTCGACATAGTTTAAGAAATATACATTTTTCAATTTCTGGCAAATGACACTAGGAAAAATGTATCGCACACCTCCCGCATCGCCTAGAAAGGCGCGCCTGGCACCCTCTGAACCTGTCACTGTCGTAAAACCTGCGGACAAGGAACAGGCAATAGCCACAGAGGCTGAGCAGGTCGCAGGTAACGATCGCGCCCCTCTGCTGGTCGACTTGCGGGATGACGCGCATGACACACACAATAATACATATTTGGTGCAAGCGGAAGTACACACGCACGCTATTGGGACCGGCACATCAACTCCGTTATTAGCCACAGCACAGACCGCCCCGAACACGACACTGGCCCCGGTACCTGCTATGGAAGGGCCAATTGTCGCCGTTGGTAGTCCCAGCTCGGACATAACAGAAATGGGGCAGCTGTGGATGAGTAGGGACACATCCATTAGCAGCCCCGGCTCGAGAACGCGTGCGGGAAGACACCGCACTGAGGTAACCCGCAATCTCGACGAAATTGTGACGCAACTAAAACAAAATAGGAGCGTCACAAAAACAAATAAAATTTCTATATTAAAGGCTGTCGAAGCCATCCGCGATGCCACCGTAAGGTTCACGAGCGAGATGGACGTGATCGGCGCGGAACAGGCGAACAAAACACCGACATCGACAGTACAAGGATCGGCTATGGACATAACCCAGCTGAAACACGATATCATCGCTGGGGTCCAGGCCGAAATATCAAAGATGCGGACCGAACAGCAGCAATTAAAAGAAATGTTTGAGGCAAAAATAAATACCGTAAAAGAGATTAGAGACGGAGAAATAAATGAGACATTCGCCCGAAGCGAAACATTTGCCACCGTCGTCAATAAGAGCAAGAGTCGCAAGCAGAGATCCGAGGCTGCGTCGGCGGCGGCTGCGGGAGTGGGTCGCGAGGATGACATGGCTGGGCCGGCTGTCGGCAGACCGTACAGGCCTAGAATCACCCGCGCGCACGCGCCTCCGCCCCCGCCGCAGACCAACTTTGTCGTTCTGCTAGAATCAATTGACCCCAGACACGGCGGCAAAGAGATACTTAAAGAGGTCAAAGATAAAGTTAATGTCGTAGACATCGGTGTAGGCATTAAAAGCGTGCGAGAAACACGCAATAATAAAGTAGTCATAAGCTGTGAGAGCAACGATGATAGGAAAAAGCTTAGTGCAGCTATCAAGGCTAAGACTGCCAATATCACAGTTGAGGTGCCGAAAATGCGGAACCCTCAATTGCGAATCATTGGCATTATCCCAGAATTTGCGAACGCCAAGATTGAAGAAGCCATCGTAAAACAGAACACCAGACTCCTAACAGGCATCGCAGAGGAGGAAAAAACGGTTAAGTTCGTCCGAACCGTCAAGGGACGAAATGATGCGATTAAAAATGTAATCGTAGAAGCCAGCCCACTGGTGTGGGATGCCTTAAAAGACCAAAAAGTTAGAATTGGCTACCAATCCGTTATGGCAGTAGACCAGTCTCCCATCTTGCAATGCTTTAAGTGTCATGGCTTTGGGCACCGCGCCACAGAATGCCGATCAGACACCAAGTGTGCGTATTGCGCTGAAAGTCATGACACGCGCAGCTGCACTAAGCGTGAGGCTGCACCGTGTTGTGTAAACTGCGCAAACAGCGATAGAAACCATGAGCATTATGCCTTCAGCCAGACCTGCCCAGAGTGGGTTAAATGGGACCGTATAGCCAGATCGGCTATACGTTACTGCTAAGGGCGTCCCGAAGGATACCACCAATAGGCTTAATTCCATAAAGGCAGTTCAATGTAATTTGGGCAAAGGCTTCAATGCTACCCAGGAATTAATACAGAGCGCCAAGGATAAAAAGTATGATGTCATGTTTGTCACTGAGCCCTATGTGGGTAAGCAGAATACAATGAGGAATATAGAGGGATATGACACTTATCAATACGGCGATGTACATGGCAGAACCAAGGCCTGCATCGCTGTGAGGAAAAAGTTGAGTAACTACATAGGTATTACCCAACACGCCACCACCAATATAGCCACGGTTCAAGTAACAATTGGACCTAAGAGATTACTACTAACATCGGTGTATGTTGAACCAGGCGAAGATCCCTCTAACACTCTATACAAATTAGAGCAAGTTGTCAAGTCGCACCCCAACACAGATCATATAATCTGTGGGGATATGAACGGCTGGCACACCTCATGGGGCTCAGTGAAAAATAATGATAGGGGAAGAGCAATCTTTGACCTTATGATAGCCAATGATCTGGCCATATGCAATGTGGGTAATGTAGCGACGTTTGAAACAACAACGCACGGCCAGATCAGAACTTCTATAGTAGACATCACTCTTGCATCACTAGGCGTAGTTAACAGCATTGTTGGATGGAAGGTTGAACCTGACATTGTGCCAACCTCGGACCACCACGGAATCGAATTTGTGATTAAAGCTGCAGGCTCTAAAAATAACAATAAAAGCCCCAATTCAACTTTTAAATACAATACCGAACGGGTAAACTGGGAAAATTTCAAAGACAAGCTTAAAGAAAACTTTGAAGACAGTAACTTACACACTACACAAATTGAATCATTAGATGAACAAGGACTGGATAACTATATAGCAAACATGGTTAATCTGATAACTAAAACGTGCGATACTACACTAGTTAAAAGAAAGCCGTACCAGAAGATTCCGTGGTGGACACAAGAGTTAACGGATATGAAAAAGAAAGTGATATTCCTTCATCACCGACTGCAGGACCTTCGACGAGGAAACAAAAACTTGGATAATATTATTAAAGAGTTGCAGGATGCTAGAACGGAGTACTCTAATAAAATCCGAACTACATCAACCGCCCACTTTAAGGAGTTTTGTAACCGACAAGGGAAGGATGATGTGTGGTCAGTCACCAACCGTTTACTTAAGATGTCACCCCAACAGCCGCCACCATCCACACTGAAAACAGAAAATGGTACATATACCCACTCGCTACTGGACACAGCTACAGCCCTTGCTAAGAAATTCATCCCTGAAGATGATAAAACTGATGACAATGAGCACCATCAACAAGTTAGACAAGAACTAGATAATAACGGACAACAGCGACAGGACTTAGAGCATGATGAACCGCCTTTTACTATTCAAGAAATCAAAAACATCCTTAAAAACATGAGTCCCAAAAAGGCACCAGGAATAGACCATTTAACATCAGATATTTGCAAAAACTATATAGACTGCTATCCAGAACGTGTTGCTAAGCTTTACAATAGGTGCTTAACATTGCGATACTTTCCAGCCTCTTGGAAAAATGCAGTCATAAAGATACTACCCAAACCTGGCAAGGATGATTACAGTCAGGTGACTGCGTACAGACCCATTGGTCTAATTAACGTTTTTGGCAAGGTGTTGGAGAAGTTGATATCCACCAGGCTGGCATACTTCATGCGGGTGAGTGGTGCCTGCTCTATCAATCAATATGGCTTTAAAGAGCAATGCTCCACGACGGACGCGCTAAATAATGCAATAAATAAGTTAAAAGAAGGCAAAAGTAACAAGAAGCTAGTCGTGGCCATATCGCTTGATATAGCGGGAGCATTCGACAACGCCTGGTGGCCGGCGTTGTTGAGTAGATTGAGACACATCGATTGCCCCAGCAATTTGTACCAACTGATATGCAGCTACCTCAATAATCGCACAATAGAGCTCAACTATGCTGACGTAACAATAACCAAAGAACAAAAAAGAGGATGCATCCAGGGATCGGTGTTAGGCCCGATTTTCTGGAATACCATCATGGATACGCTGCTGGAGCAGACGGTACCGGAAGGCAACCACATACAAGCTTATGCGGACGATGTGTTGCTGATCTGCTCTGGCAATGACATCAATGAGTTAGAAACGAATGCCAACAGCTTATTGGAAAGAATTTACAACTGGGGTATAAACAACAAGTTGAGCTTTGGCCCCCAAAAGACTCGAATGATCACCAACACACCCAAAGCTAAGGCAGCCAAAATTTGTATGAATGGGGTGCAACTTCAATTTAATGACCACTTCAAACTGCTGGGCTTGATGATAGACCAACATCTAAAGTTTATTAAACATACAGAGTATGTCATAACAAAGGCGCAAGCCATATACAAAAGACTTTGTATGTTTATTAAACCAACATGGGGAGTACACTCAGCAAATGTCGAAACTATATACCGGCAGGTCATTGAGCCGATAATAACGTATGGCGCAGAAATTTGGGAACCGGCAACCAATTTTAGGAAGGCACGCAATTCGCTGTTGAGCCTGCAACGCGGCTTCGCGATTAAGATGTTGCATGGATTTCGGACGCTGCCCACATTACCGGCTATTGTGCTTGCGGGACTCACACCCCTCCCGGAAAAGGTCAAGGAAATAGCGTCGACGGAAAGGGTAAAAAGGACGCTAATAACAAAGTACTTACCTGATGATGTATGTTATGACAGGAGGGCACCCGTCACCGAGCTACCGCACCCAGCCTCCAGAATCCAGATTGACATAGAGGACATTAATAACGCAGAAGATCTAGAGCCGTACTACACTGCAGAAATGGTCAAAGTTTTTACGGACGGTAGTAAGCACGATGGTGTAGTTGGTGCAGCGGTAGTCATGCAATATCCAGATGGTCGAAGTACAACAAAGAGATTAAAACTGCATGACAGCTGTACAGTATTTCAAGCTGAATGCTTAGCCATCGAGGTGGCTTGTGGCCTGTGCCATACACAGGGACTGGGTCAGGCCACCGTGTTCTCTGATTCGAAAGCTGCCTTGCTTGAGCTGGCCTACCGGGACAGTACAAATTCAATTATCAACAAGGCACACAAACATATCGCTTCGATCAGGGAGCGGGGTGGAATGATTCAGTTCCGCTGGATCAAAGCGCATGCGGGTCTCCTAGGTAATGAGGAGGCTGACGCTGCGGCCAAACAAGCTGCCTCACTGCACAAAAAGCCGGATTATATTAAGTTCCCGCTTTCTTATCACAAGCGGAACCTACGAAAAGACCTGCAAAACATCACAGATAACATGTATCAAACATGTTCAACCGGAGCACACCTAAAGAAATGGTTACCAACATTAGCGCATATAGAAAATTTTAAGACATACTTTAATATGACATTCCAGATGACGCAACTATTGACAGGACACAGCTATAGTAAAACATATTTAAAGCGATTCAACATCATAGACAGAAATGATTGCCCGTGTG
Source organism: Thaumatotibia leucotreta (assembly GCA_025490895.1). Taxonomy (NCBI): domain Eukaryota; kingdom Metazoa; phylum Arthropoda; class Insecta; order Lepidoptera; family Tortricidae; genus Thaumatotibia; species Thaumatotibia leucotreta. The sequence goes on from JALPQI010009432.1 coordinate 6,394, forward strand.
ACAGACAGACACCACAAACAATGCAACATTTACTACAGCACTGCCCACGATTTACAAACAGTAGAGCAAACCATGAAATATTATGCAGCATTAACAACATAGAACCGTACAACATTGAACAAATAATACAGAAAGAAACAACAATAGAATCATTCAAAGTATATGTCAGTCACATAATAGACAATCTAAAGAAATTTAACGGCACATAATTATTAGAATAAGAAAGCACTCAGCAATTACAATAGCAAAATAAAAACAGCACAGAATAAATAGGAAAGAACACGTTAATAACAAATGTATAGCCAAGATACATTTGTTAACTAAAAACGGAATAATAAAATTATAGTATAACAAACAATGGGTTGCCCGTATCCCCTGCGGGAACCTACATTCCGGAAAACGTCCAATGGTCGCCCGTATCAATAGCGAGGGCCATTGGTACTACTTAAAGTTTAACAAAAAAAAAAAAAAAAAAAAAAAAAAAAACCTAACCTAACCTAACCTAACCTAACCTAACCTAACCTAACCTAACCTAACCTAACCTAACCTAACCTAACCTAACCTAACCTAACCTAACCTAACCTAACCTAACCTAACCTAACCTAACCTAACCTAACCTAACCTAACCTAACCTAACCTAACCTAACCTAACCTAACCTAACCTAACCTAACCTAACCTAACCTAACCTAACCTAACCTAACCTAACCTAACCTAACCTAACCTAACCTAACCTAACCTAACCTAACCTAACCTAACCTAACCTAACCTAACCTAACCTAACCTAACCTAACCTAACCTAACCTAACCTAACCTAACCTAACCTAACCTAACCTAACCTAACCTAACCTAACCTAACCAACCTAACCTAACCGACCCAAAGAGACCCAATTTGACACAGTTTTAAAGCTAATTTGCCCCGACTTTTAGGTACCACTCTTACCCCCCTAGCCCTTCTGGTTACTGAAATATTCAATTTTTTCTTTCACGACACTTAGCAGTTTTTCAAAAATTCATCAAAAATTCATTTTTCAACATTTTCCAAATTTTCTTTTACAGTAATATCAGTTTCAATTAGTTTTAAATCATTGCATTCACAAATAAATTCTTCACACTTAGCTTCAGTTTAATTTTCACACATTTTCACAAAAAAGTCGTACCCTGATAAAAGTATCTGAGCAATCTTGTTTTTCATCTATAACTTCAGTTTTCTCCGGCCGATTTTTATTTTGTCTTTTGATTCTTATTCCTTAAATTTTTTGCTATTTTTGCTGTTAACACCTTTTCCACATACCTACAATAGTTTTCCCGTTATTCAGCAAAGTCACTTCCCTCATCTTTTTTAGCTGTTTTGAGGTTTTTTGAACACTTTGTTCAACTGATTTTGCGATAAAAATCTGAAACTTACCTATAATTTAAAACTCATTTGCCCCGTTTTTTGGACACCACTTTTGTTAAAATATCTTTACAGGACACTTAGATATTAATTTTTAAGTGATTCTTGAAAATCGTAAATTTCATCTGTAAATAACTTCTTTGTTTATTAAGATATCTTCGTTCTTTTTTCGTGTAATAGTTTCAATAGCTCCATTTTAAATTATCAAATAGAAATTTTATGTAATTAGAAACTTTGTTCATACAAAAACTACTAGATACCTACAGATTTTTCGGTGCCTGCAAAAAGTGTGGCGGCAACCACTTTCAATCTTAATTTTTTCTGTATATACACGGTAAAGTCAGTTTTTTATTCCTGAATATAATATATCACATCAAAATCATCATCTATTGTGTACAAAGTTTTTAGATAGCCCTCAAGCTTACGTCGTAAATCAGCTTTTAAGAAAAAATTAAAAATACTTAGTTTTAATTTTATTTCTCAGCCGTTAGCAGCATTAAAAATCTGAAAATTGCTTTAAATTATAGTCATTACAAATCCCTAACTAGCCTTACTTAGTTTATAATTTTAACCTACATACTTTTGGAGTTATCGAATTTTCAAATTCTCGAAAAAGATACACATGAAAATGTATCGAACACCTCCTGGATCGCCCAAAAAGGCACGAGCGACCCCTCCAGAGCCGACACCTGTGGCGGAGGGCGAAATATTATCTGAAACGACACTCGGGGCGGCGCCGGAGCAACCGGCTGAGCGTCTGGAGCAGGAACATCCGCTCATTCGCCTGCAGGATGACGAACCGGAACCGCCAAGTGCACAAAACTTAACTTTTGTGGTGCAGGCAGAGGTGCACAGGCCGACAACTGAGCCTGGCACTTCAACTCCACTCCCAGCATCGAGACAGGCAGCTCCAGCGATGACACAGGCCCCGATTCCGGCGACGGATGGGCCAGTCACTGCCGTTGGAAGCCCTAGCTCCGACATCACCGAAATGGGGCGGCTTTGGATGAGTAGAGATACGACCCTTAGTAGCCCCGGCTCGAAAACTCGCGCGGGAAGACACCGCACCGAGGTTACCCGGAATTTGGACGACATCGTAACACAACTAAAGCAAAATAGGAGTGTTACGAAGTCTAACAAACTTACGATCCTAAAAGCTGTCGAGGCCATACGTGATGCCACCAATCGATTCACCAGTGAGATGGAGGTGATCGGGGTGGATCACGTAAGCAAATCGTCCGCACCACAGACACAGGAGCCAGCGTTGGACACTACCCAACTCAAAAGAGATATTATAGCGGGAGTGCAAGCCGAACTCACAAAAATACGCGCCGAACAACAGGCCCTGAAAGAGGTAGTCATGAAAACTTTGCATAGCGAGGAAGGTGGAGCACCTGCTGACAGAAAATCAGATGAAACATTTTCATCAGTCGTCGGCAGAGGCAAAAATAAAAAGCACAGAACGGAGGCTGCAATGGCAGCGGCAGCGGGCGCAAGTCATGAAGACGACATGGCCTCGCCTGCCGTTGGCAGACCTTATAGACCTAAAGTAACCCGAACTAATGCACCGCCACCACCGCCGGCAAACTTTGTCATTTTGCTGGAGTCCATCGACCCCAGACACGACGGCAAAGACGTCCTCAAAGAGGTGAAAAAGAGAGTCGATGTTGCTGACATAGGAGTGGGCATTAAGAGTGTACGAGAAACTCGTAACAACAAAGTGCTCATTAGTTGCGAGTCAAACGAGGATAGAGACAAGCTCAGTGCCGCCATCAAGGCAAAAACGGCTAACATAACTGTTGAGGTACCGAAACAGCGCAACCCCAATCTGCGGATTATCGGCGTCGTCCCGGATTATGCGAATACAAAAATCGAGGATGCCATAATCAAGCAGAATTCCGGATTATTTGCAGGCGTTGCAGATAAATCCATCAAATTTATACGAACTGCTAAAGGCCGAAATGACTCAGTAAAGAACGTCATCGTTGAAGTCAGCCCGCAAGTATGGACTGCAGCACAGGGCCAAAAGATAAAAATAGGATATCAGTCTGTACTGGCAGTCGATCATTCACCGATAGTACAATGCTTTAAGTGCCACGGATTCGGTCACCGCGCAACAGAGTGCAAATCCGAGCATAAATGTGCCTACTGCGCTGGTGATCATGACACACGCAGCTGCAGCACTCGAGAGACCGCACCGTGCTGCATAAACTGTGTCAAGAGCGACAGAGACCATAGGCATTATGCGTTTAGTCAATCCTGCAGCGAGTGGATCAAGTGGGACCGTATAGCCAGACAGGCTATACGGTACTGCTAAAGGCGTCCCAAAGATTGATAATAACAGGCCACTTACTGTCGTGCAATGTAATTTAGGGAAAGGGAACAACGCCATGCAGGAGCTCATACAGTGCGTCAAACAGCATGAATATGATGTCATATTCATCACGGAGCCGTTCGTAGGAAACAAAACTACTATGAATGGCATCGATGAATATGACATCTATCAACATGCTGACGGAAACAACAGGGCTAAAGCATGTATAGCTATCCGCAAAAAACTAGGCAACTATATTGGAATAACCCAATACGCGACCACCAACCTTTCTACTGTCCAACTTTCATTGCCGAACAGAAAATTACTTCTTACCTCTGTCTACGTGGAGCCCGGTGAGGACCCATCCAACACGCTCAACCACCTGGAGCAAATGATCAAATCGTATCAAAACTCCGAACACATCATCTGCGGGGATTTTAATGGATGGCACACAACATGGGGCTCCACGAAGAACAATGACAGAGGTAGGGCAATAATGGACCTACTAATTGCGAACGACCTAATGGTTTGCAACTCAGGTAACGAGGCCACTTTCCAGACTGTAACTCATGGACAAATCCGAACATCCATAGTGGACCTCACTGTTGCAACCATAGGGATAGCCAGCAAGATCCTGGACTGGAAGGTGAATCCTACTATTGTGACCTCCTCGGACCACCGTGGAATACAATTTAATATAGACATCAACATAGCAAAAACGAAAACGAAAACATCCATATCAACTTATAAATACAACACGGAGAGGGCTAATTGGAAGAACTTTGAGGATGAATTAAACAAAAACATAGAGCACGCTAAACTTAATAACAATGTAAATATAGAAACCTTCACAACTGAAGACATAGACACGTACATAACGAAACTTACAGCGATAATAACTAGAACATCTGACAAAGTTTTTACACGCAAAACACCACACAAGAGAGCCATATGGTGGACCGAGGAGCTCACTAATATGAAGAAACAGGTCATTCACCTTCATCACCGCCTACAGGATTTAAAGCGTAGTAAGAAGGATCTTACCAATGTAATTAACGAACTGACGCAAGCGAAAGCCGAATATGCACAAAAAATACGCATGACTTCAACAGAACATTTTCGGGAGTTTTGCAAGAGCCAGGGTAGAGACGACGTCTGGTCGATTACAAACCGCCTACTCAAAAGCACTCCGCAGCCACAACCACCAGCAACCTTAAAACTCAGTAATAACAATTACACAACAACCATACAGGATACCGCAGAAAAACTAACCGAAAAATTCTTCCCTGACGATTCCATCTCTGCAGATACAGCATACCACACACAACTTAGAAATAGAATAAATACGCACCTCACACAAAATAATAATGACATCGCCGAAGAACCACCTTTTACGACATCAGAGCTTGTTGAGGTTGTAAATAGCATGAGTCCAAAAAGAGCCCCAGGGCTAGACAGTCTTACAGCTGACATTTGCAAGTGCGTAATAATGGCTTATCCTGAGCAAATGACAAAGCTGTACAACAGGTGTTTACAGCTCTGTTACTTCCCCGACAGCTGGAAGGTAGCCTTTATCAAAACGATACCTAAACCTGGAAAAGACAGCTACAAAGACATATCTTCCTACAGACCAATTGGATTGATAAATGTATTGGGCAAAATCCTGGAAAAGCTAATCGCAAAACGGCTCACATACTTTCTGCGCACTCATAATGCTTGCAGTCAACAGCAGTATGGGTTCAAAGAACAGAACTCCACCACGGACGCCCTCTACAATGCTGTTAATCTCATCAGAAAATATAAAACAGAACACAAACTCGTTGCTGCTATTTCCTTGGACATTGAAGGAGCTTTTGACCATGCTTGGTGGCCAGCACTCCTGAACCAGCTCATCAAGGTACAGTGTCCCAGCAACATACTCGGCATCATACACAGCTACCTCACTCATAGGAAAGTCATACTAAACTATGTGGATGCTACCTTCACAAAGGAACAGTCGCTCGGGTGTGTCCAGGGTTCTGTTCTGGGACCAATATTCTGGAACACAATCGTGGACACGCTACTGGACCTTCCTTTGCCTGAAGGTAGTCACCTACAGGCATATGCTGACGATATGCTGCTGATATGTTCTGGAGCCAACGTAAACGAACTGGAACAGACAATAAACAGGACACTGGCGAACATCCATCAATGGGGAATAGACAATAAACTAAGATTCGGAGCTCATAAAACTTTAATGATAACGCCAACCTTCAAAGCAAAATCAGCTAAAATAGTAATGAACCACACACCCATTCCATTCAGCAATCAGTTCAAGCTCCTCGGAGTAATAATTGACCAAAACCTAAATTTCATTCAACATTCAGATTATGCAATTAATAAAGCACAAAGAATATTTAAACGACTATGCATCTTCATAAAACCCACATGGGGTGTACATTCCGACAACATTAAAACAATATACCTACAGGTTATCGAACCCATCGTGACCTACGCTGCGGAGATTTGGCACTCGGCCGTAAATTATAAAAAAGTCCAGAACGCCTTGCTAAGTCTCCAGCGTGGGTTCGCAATTAAAATCGTCCATGGATTCAGAACTCTCCCCACTATTGGAGCAATAGCGCTGGCTGGGCTCACACCCCTTCCACTGAAAATAAAAGAAGTGGCATCGATGGAAAACACTAAAAGGACTCGTACAACGGAATTCCTACCTGAAGATATTCTGTACGACAAGAGGATCCCAGTCGAGGACCTCATGCATCCAGCACAAAGAGCTGAGATCGATTTTAAAGAGGTGTATACTCAGCAAGACTTGGACCCTTTTTACACTACCGATATGACTAGAGTCTTCACCGATGGGAGCAAACATGATGACTCCGTGGGTGCGGCGGTAGTCATTTACCATCCGGACGGCAGAGAAACAGTAAAGAAATACAAACTGCACAGCAGTTGCACTGTGTTTCAGGCCGAGTGTCTGGCAATTGAGCAAGCCTGTCAATTATGCCTGAGACTCGGACTGAAACACTCAACTGTGTTCTCTGACTCCAGGGCTGCGCTCCAAGAGCTTAAATACAGGAGCAGCACAAATGCCACCATCAGCAACGCTCAAAAAGTGATAGCACAAATTAAACGACTGGGAAATAAAATAGAATTCGCGTGGATTAAAGCTCATAACGGCCTACTGGGTAATGAGGCTGCTGACGCTGCAGCAAAACACGCTGCAACGTTACATAAACAGCCTGACTATTGCAGATTTCCTATTTCCTACCACAGGAAAAACCTGCGTATGGAACACACAACTAGACATGAACAGGCATACCAAGAAAGCACCACAGGTCTACACCTAAAAACATGGCTTCCTACAATACAAAACATACATACATTAAGAAAACACACACCAATTTCATTCCATTTAACACAAGTACTTACAGGTCACGGATACAATAAAGTTTACCTACAAAGACACAAAATTACACAGGACAACACTTGCCCATGCGACAGTTCCACGCCACAGACTTTTAAACATCTTTTACAGGATTGCCCCAAATACAGTGTGAAAAGAATAAACCATGAACTTCTCTGCAGCACACACAATATTAATCCCTACAATTTAGAAGAGTTAATAGGAAAAGAAAGCACAATCGGATCGTTCGTAAAATACATAACTTATATCGTAAACACCCTTAAGAAATTCAATAATACATAACCGCTTGAAAACAATAGTTTAAAACACAAAAGATGAAATAAACACAGATCAAATAATAAAACAGAATTACGTAGGTAGCCCGTATCCAAAAGCGGGGACCTAAAGTCCACGTCTAACAGTCGCCCGTATCCCTCGCGGGGGCTGTTAGTACTAACAACCGACTCTATTTAAAAAAAAAAAAAAAAAAAACCTAACCTAACCTAACCTAACCTAACCTAACCTAACCTAACCTAACCTAACCTAACCTAACCTAACCTAACCTAACCTTTTTTTTTTTTTTTTTTTTTGTTAACCCAGGGGAATCCGTTATGGATACCACCCGGCCCGGGAGTAACCGGGTGGTTATGTCCGACTCTCACGGACTAAACCCCTGGGGTGTTCCACCGCTCGCTCTGTGTGCGGGGTTTCGGGAACGCTACTGCACACCTCCGAGAACCCCGCGAGCGTTGCCCTTGCGGGCCCGTCTTTTGGGCTGCTGAAGCAGCCTACTCCGCCGATAGCACCTCGGAACACTTGAGGGCTATCCGGCTCTGGACCTCTCAAGGCGGATGACGGGGCTCCCGACCCATCACCCGCAGGTCCCCCTTACGGCGGCTGCATGCGGCCTGCATAGGCTCTGCGCCGCCGCCCTGGTCTCCTTCGGCGCTGAGGGAGTGCATCCACATCGTCCTCGCGCCCCCGTTCTGCCATCTCTTTCTGCGCCATGACCTCGGCGCAGAAGGTGGCCACTGCCTCCCAGGCCTCCCTGGCCTCGACCATTTGCCTCACCAAGGCCGGCAGGGACAGGTCTCTTCCAACGACCGCGGACAGAGCGGCGCGGGGCTCCGCCCATGCAGGGCACTCCACGCGCGTGTGGTAGGCTGTGTCCGCGGCCCCTCCTCCACAGTGATGGCAATTTGGAGTTGCCTCTCTTCGTACCACCTCACACAAGTACTTGCCGAAGCAACCATGCCCTGTGAGCATCTGCGTGAGATGGTACGATGGCGCACCGTGTTTCCGATCAACCCATTTTTGTAGGATGGGCTGAACGGCGTCTACCAGTTCCCGGCTAGCTCCCGGGATCTCCAGTCTCTCGGCCCACTTTTCGAAGAGGCTGTTTCTGGCCTCCTCCCTCCACTTCCTGACCTCTCGCGGGGCTGGATGGTTATCCCGCGCTCTGGCCTCTTTCACCCTCCAGTACACTTCTGCTAGCGTTGTTGCTTCGAGGTCCCAAGGCGGGCACCCGGCTAGCAGACAGGCACTTACGTATGAGCAGGTGCGGTACGCTCGAGCCACCCTGAGTGCTATGGCCCGTTGCGGTCTCCGCAGTTGGGCCGCGCTCCGAGCACTCAGGTTGTCCGCCCATATTGGCGCCCCGTACAGCGCCATTGAGCGTACCACCGCCACATAGAGGCGCCTGCTCGCTCCTCTTGGGCCTCCTTTATTTGGGAGGATCCGTCCGAGTGCCCCGGCTGTTGCCATTATCCTAGGGGCCAAGCGCTGGAAGTGTTCATCGAACTTCCATCGGCCGTCGAGGACGAGTCCTAAGTACTTCATCGTCGACCCGACGGCGATGGAAGTTCCTCCGACAGTGATTACGGCTCCTGGTGGTGGTGCGTTCCGAGGGCCATGGAACACTAGGGCCTCGGATTTGTGTAGAGCCACCTCCAGGCCCAGAGCGCGGATGCGGTGCACCACATGTGCCACTCCTGCTGTCGCGATATATGCCGCCTCGCGATGCGTCTTGCCTCGGGCCGAAACGAGGGTATCGTCCGCGTAGCAAGTGACGCTGATTCCTCGTATGGTGGCTCCGCGGAGGACCCAGTCGTAACCGATGTTCCACAGGAGAGGGCCCAAGACCGAGCCCTGTGGAACACCGCACGACATTTGCCGCCTGCCAACCCCAGTTTTTGTTGGAAATACCACAACGCGCCCGGCAAAGTAGTCCGCCACGAGGTCTTGCAGGTATTTGGGCACGTTGTGGTATTTGAGAGCCGCCTTTATTGTTTCCCAGGGCAGGGTGTTGAAGGCGTTAGAGATATCCAGCGACACAGACATCACAACCCCGCCCTGGGAAACTTCCTCCATCGCGAAGTCCCTGACTTTGGCAATTGCGTCCAGAGTCGAGCGTAGAGGGCGAAAGCCATACTGGCAGTCGCTCAAACCCGGCTGCATGCTCCTGACGAGACGGGTGGCGATTATACGCTCAAAGAGCTTTCCCATCTCGTCAAGTAGCACAATAGGGCGGTAGGCCGACGGCTGATCAGGGGGGCGCCCCTCCTTTCGGAGAAGCACCAGCTTCCCTGTTTTCCACCTTTGTGGGAACCGCCCCTGTGTCATGCAGGCAGTGAAAAGGTCTCCGACTCGTTTCTCCAATTCACTGAGCGCTATAGCTAGAGCGCGTCCAGGGATGCCGTCTGGTCCGGGGGCCGTCTTTTTGGACCGGAGTTTGTACGCTGCGACGGTGAGCTCGGCTTCGGTCACCGGCAGTATCTCCGCCTCCATCACCTGTGGGCGAGTTGTAGGTGCCATTGCTGGTGGAGCAAACTCATCTCTTTCGGGAAAGAGGGCGCCTACGACCCGGTTTACGAGTTCTGGCTCGAGACTAGTTGTCAAAGGGGGGGCCCAAGGCCGGAGCTTTTGCCTCACGGTCTTATATGGTCTGCCCCATGGGTCCCTGTTGAGGGTCTCGAGCCACTCCTCCCAGGCCGCCTCCTTTGCTTGCGCTATGGCCGTCTCCAGAGTTTTGCGAGCGGCCCTGTAGGTGTTGTACAGGGCGTCTTCTTCAGTCTGGTCCCTGTTTTGCCTCCTCCTATATCTTGTGAACTGGCGGCGCGCGGTCACGCAAGCGTTCCGCAGATCGCGGAGTTCTGGTCGCCACCAGTACACTCGACGCTTCGGCAGCTGAGATTTGGCCCTAGGCATTGACGCGTCGCACACACGGCCTAAGGCTTCATCAAGATTTTGTGCCTCTTCGTCAACCAGTATTGGCCTTTCTGGGATCGTACTGGCCCCCCAGGCCTCGACTATAGCCGCCTCTTTGGCGAGTTGCCTGTCCAACTTGCTAATGACCCATCTTCGACTGTCCCCAGCAGCGGGTCGGTTTTCCGGCAGCCCGGCACGTGTTGCAGTCGGGGTAGTGACGTCGAACCTTATATAACGATGGTCCGATAAGGTTTCTACCCCAACTTCTACCCTCCAGTTTTGAGCACGGCGGGCTAAGGCGTTGGACGCAAAAGTTATGTCCACTATGGACTCGCCTTGTTGCCTCACGCACGTGCTCTCCGACCCGGTGTTGAGGACAGTCAGTCCCAGGGTGATTGCCCACTCCTCCAGGACCTCCCCCCGGACGTCTGTCGCGGGAGATCCCCATGTCGTTGATTTGGCGTTGAAATCGCCCGCAACTAACACGGGGATGGGGGAAGTTCGCCTGATGAGGGCTTCTACTTCAGAGAGGACTTGCTCAAAATCTACAAGGGGACGGCTTGGTGAGATGTAGACACCAACGACTGCCATTCCGCCTATGGTTGCAAAAACAAACCCCTTGCCTCTCACTATTTTCTCTATGGCCGGGAACCCAGCTGCACCGGGGACTACAATGGCGACTGATTTGTCAAGATCTCCTGCCCAGTCGTTTCGGTTGGGGATGTAGTAGGGTTCCGAAACTACAGCCACATTGATATCACATTCAGCCATTGTCTGGGCTAGGAGATCCTGGGCCCTGGCGCAGTGGTTGACATTCGCCTGGAGACATTTGCAAGCCATTTTATTGGGTGATGTCCATGTTCTCCGCCGACTGGGAAGACGGGGTGGCTGCTGGGCCTACCGGCGTCTTTTTACCTTTCCTGGTAGGGCGAGCTTTGAGGTTCGGGCACCCTTTACCGCCAATCGAATGGCCTGTTGGTTTGCCAGCTGCCTTGCAAATAGCGCAACAGGCCTCGGCAGTGCAGTCCCGCGACTTATGCCCGGGTTCCCCGCAGCGGTAGCACAGGTTGCTGCGGTCAACCTGCTTGTCGCATTTGGCGCCTACATGACCAGTCTCGAGGCACCTGTAGCACCTTAGAGGTTTTGAGTCCAATAGTACAACTCTAGCCGAGACCCACCCTACTTTAATCCGGGCAATTTCCACGATTTTCTTGGCTACGGCTACTGGAAGACTCAGCCAAATGGACCCGGAACCGCTTTGGCTGCGTGAAATTACGCCGGGCTTGATGACTTCGATAGGGCAACCCCCTTGTGCGGCGACTGCTGCCACCACCTCGTCTGCAGTTGCGGAGTCATCGAGTCCCGAGACTCGTATTTCCGCGCACTTAACCGGCCGTTGGATCTGAACAACGGTGGCATCGAGAACCTCCCTTAACTTAGTGGCGAGAGAATCCGCCGCCGTATCCGCGTTGGGCGTGTCAGGGGGCAGCTCGAGCATTCGCGCCCCAGTTACTGTGGTGCGGAAGCGGACCGCAGCAACCCCGACATCCTCCAACTTGATTTTGTTCTTGGCTTCAGCCAGTATCTTCTCATATGTCACTCCTTTTTCGGCCGCTTCCGCCTTCAAGGTCAGGGTGACGGCGGCGGTTCGCGGGGGTTGGAGCTTCCTTCTTGTCACTGTGGCCTTTGGTTTAGGCTTTTGCACCGTAGAAGATGCCGGCCCCTTAGTTGTTGTTTTGGCTTTGCGGCCTACGGCGTCTTTCCAACTACCCAATGCAGGGCAAGACGCGGGGAGCGTTGTTTCAGCCTGAGGTGCCTGTCTGGCAGCGGCCGCCTCTTTGGCCGCTAGGCTGGATTTTTTACGCCGTTGGGTTCTGGTCTTACGATTCCCGCCTTGGTTCCCTTCCGGTAAGACAGTTGGGGTCGCATTTGTGGTTTCCGGTTGAGGCTCGGGCTGTCCTGTCATGGAGCTTGGTACCCTTGCGCTCGGTCCGGGAGGTTGCGTTGTCCGCCGGTCGGATGCGAGTGGTGGGCGCATCCGTGGCTCCGGGAGAAGACGGTTTTCGATCCCGTCCAGCCGGGCGTTTAGCATATTGCTAAATTGCTCCCTGCTCACGCGGAGAGCATCCTCCATAATCTTCTTCAAGTCGGCGGCGGTTCGCGGGGGTTGGAGCTTCCTTCTTGTCACTGTGGCCTTTGGTTTAGGCTTTTGCACCGTAGAAGATGCCGGCCCCTTAGTTGTTGTTTTGGCTTTGCGGCCTACGGCGTCTTTCCAACTACCCAATGCAGGGCAAGACGCGGGGAGCGTTGTTTCAGCCTGAGGTGCCTGTCTGGCAGCGGCCGCCTCTTTGGCCGCTAGGCTGGATTTTTTACGCCGTTGGGTTCTGGTCTTACGATTCCCGCCTTGGTTCCCTTCCGGTAAGACAGTTGGGGTCGCATTTGTGGTTTCCGGTTGAGGCTCGGGCTGTCCTGTCATGGAGCTTGGTACCCTTGCGCTCGGTCCGGGAGGTTGCGTTGTCCGCCGGTCGGATGCGAGTGGTGGGCGCATCCGTGGCTCCGGGAGAAGACGGTTTTCGATCCCGTCCAGCCGGGCGTTTAGCATATTGCTAAATTGCTCCCTGCTCACGCGGAGAGCATCCTCCATAATCTTCTTCAAGTCGGGCTCGGAAGATGCCGTTATCTGGGTGCTGCGTATCTCCTGGACTTGTAGGCGCAGTTCCGTCAGCTGACTTGTAAGTCGCGCGTTTGCCGCTTCCAGGCGGGCAACCTCTTCCGTCACGGTGCGTGACCTGAGCTCCGAAAAGGCACTACTGATCGTTGCTACAGAGCTCTTTAGTAGCTTCTGGTGAGTGCCTTTAAGGTGGCCCGATGTGTCCATCACGTGTAGGACCGCCTTTAGGGCGTCCTCGACATGAGCCTCGATTTCGGTGGCCGGTAGTGACTCCTGGCTGCAGCTGAGTAGGTTCCTGCTAGCCACTCGCTCCGACCTTTCTTTTGCAGCCACATCCGCCGATACAAGGAAAGCTGCCAGGGCTTTCTCAGTGTCCAGTTTCCTCGCACGAGCTTTTTCGGCGGCGAGCTCAGAGTGGAACTTGCCGAAGCCTACGTATTCGCCTGTCGTTGGTGGGCGGCCTCTTCCCCGCTTGGGTGTGGTTTTGAGGAACTTGCTTTTGGTTTGTGGAGTTCCATCACTGCGGGTTCCGCGATCACTCTCCGAGCCTGAGGTTTCCTCCTCGGCGGCTCTCTTCTCGCCCTTCCTCCATAGCTTGCCGAAGGGGGAGTCGCCAGCAGAGGTTACCGTCTCCATACTGGCTGTTGAGGAGTCAGACTCCGACAGCCGAACCAGCCTGACAATCGGCTGAAATTGTGCCTCCGCTTTGTCTGAGACATCTTCTTGGGATGTCTCCTCCTTACTCCTTCTTTGATCTTCCCTCCTCTCCTCTGTTAGGCTCTGAGAAGAGCCGTTTTCGTTTTGGCCCTGAGAAGGGCCGTTGGTTTGTTTTTTTATAATCGGTGCCATAAAACAGTTCCCACGAGTATGGGTCGATAGTTGCACTGCCGGGTGACGCCCATTCCGGACAGCGGGCTACATACTACAGAGGTCGCCTGGTATCTGTAGGTTTTAACGACTTCGCTGTCGGGTTTTATAGGGTTTTCCTTCCCGCGGGCCGGCCAACTAAGGCAAGCCCTCCGAGCCGCAAGCACTTCCCGTACCCCATCACGCCCGAGATGGGGGTCGTTGGGAGAGTGCTGCGGGTTGCGGGATTCGAGGGATGCTGGCGTAGACACCCCTACGTGGGTTCGCTAAAACCCACAGTTCCTCCGCATTCATGCAACAACAACGGCATGAAGCCTTCCACGTCGCGGCCGCAACCGCTAGGCCTAATGGCCTTCTCCTTGACCCGGCATTAAAGCCCACGCGGGAGTCCACTGGACTCAACCGCTACCGCCTGTGGCTGGTATTCGCAGAGGGAGGATAGCAAGCGCGCAACTGAGCGGCTATCCTCCCCCTCCCAGGGTGCACCACGAGGAGGAACCAGCCCTGCACCCCAACCTAACCTAACCTAACCTAACCTAACCTTTTTTTTTTTTTTTTTTTTTTTTTTTTTTTTTTTTTTTTTTTTTTTTTGTTAACCCAGGGGAATCCGTTATGGATACCACCCGGCCCGGGAGTAACCGGGTGGTTATGTCCGACTCTCACGGACTAAACCCCTGGGGTGTTCCACCGCTCGCTCTGTGTGCGGGGTTTCGGGAACGCTGCTGCACACCTCCGAGAACCCCGCGAGCGTTGCCCTTGCGGGCCCGTCTTTTGGGCTGCTGAAGCAGCCTACTCCGCCGATAGCACCTCGGAACACTTGAGGGCTATCCGGCTCGGGACCTCTCTAGGCGGATGACGGGGCTCCCAACCCATCACCCGCAGGTCCCCCTTACGGCGGCTGCATGCGGCCTGCAAAGGCTCTGCGCCGCCGCCCTGCTCTCCTTCTGCGCTGAGGGAGCGCATCTGCGTCATTCTCGCGCTCGCGCTCTGCTGTCTCCTTCTGCGCCATAACCTCAGCGCAGAAGGTGGCCATCGCCTCCCAGGCCTCTTTTGCCTCTGCCATTCGCCTCACCAAGGCCGGCAGAGACAGGTCTCTTCCTACGACCGCGGACAGAGCAGCGCGGGGCTCCGCCCATGCAGGGCACTCCACGCGCGTGTGGTAGGCTGTGTCCGCGGCCCCTCCTCCACAATGATGGCAATTTGGAGTTGCCTCTCTTCGTACCACCTCACACAGGTACTTGCCGAAGCAACCATGCCCCGTGAGCATCTGCGTGAGATGGTACGATGGTGCGCCGTGTTTCCGATCAACCCATTTTTGTAGGATGGGCTGAACGGCGTCTACTAGTTCCCGGCTAGCTCCCGGGATCTTCAGTCTCTCGGCCCACTTTTCGAAGAGGCCGTTTCTGGCCTCCTCTCTCCACTTCCTGATTTCTTGCGGGGCTGGATAGTTATCCCGCGCTCTGGCCTCTTTCACCCTCCAGTACACCTCCGCCAGCGTTGTTGCTTCGAGGTCCCAAGGTGGGCACCCGGCTAGCAGACAGGCACTTACGTAGGAGCAGGTGCGGTACGCTCGAGCCACCCTGAGTGCTATGGCCCGTTGCGGTCTCCGCAGCTGGGCCACGCTCCGAGCACTCAGGTTGTCCGCCCATATTGGCGCCCCATACAGCGCCATTGAGCGTACCACCGCCACATATAGGCGTCTGCTCGCTCCTCTTGGGCCTCCTTTATTTGGGAGGATCCTGCCGAGTGCCCCAGCTGTTGCCATTATCCTAGGGGCCAAGCGCTGGAAGTGTTCGTCGAACTTCCATCGACCGTCAAGGACGAGTCCTAGGTACTTCATCGTCGACCCGACGGCGATGGAAGTTCCTCCGACAGTGATTACGGCTCCTGGTGGTGGTGCATTCCGAGGGCCATGGAACACTAGGGCCTCGGATTTATGTAGAGCCACCTCCAGGCCCAGAGCGCGGATGCGGTGCACCACATGTGCCACCCCTGCTGTCGCGATGTATGCCGCCTCGCGATGCGTCTTGCCACGGGCCGAAACGAGGGTATCGTCCGCGTAGCAAGTGACGCTGATGCCTCGTATGGTGGCTCCACGGAGGACCCAGTCGTAACCGATGTTCCACAGGAGAGGGCCCAAGACCGAGCCCTGTGGAACACCGCACGACATTTGCCGCCTGCCAACCCCAGTTTTTGTTGGAAATACCACAACGCGCCCGGCAAAGTAGTCCGCCACGAGGTCTTGCAGGTATTTGGGCACATTGTGGTATTTGAGAGCCGCCTTTATTGTTTCCCAGGGCAGGGTGTTAAAGGCGTTAGAGATGTCCAGCGACACAGACATCACAACCCCGCCCTGGGAAACTTCCTCCATCGCGAAGTCCCTGACTTTGGCGATTGCGTCCAGGGTCGAGCGTAGAGGGCGAAAGCCATACTGGCAGTCGCTAAAACCCGGCTGCATGCTTCTGACGAGACGGGTGGCGATTATACGCTCAAAGAGCTTTCCCATCTCGTCAAGTAGCACAATAGGGCGGTAGGCCGACGGCTGATCAGGGGGGCGCCCCTCCTTTCGGAGAAGCACCAGCTTCCCTGTTTTCCACCTTTGTGGGAACCGCCCCTGTGTCATGCAGGCAGTGAAAAGGTCTCCGACTCGTTTCTCCAATTCACTGAGCGCTATGGCTAGAGCGCGTCCAGGGATGCCGTCTGGTCCGGGGGCCGTCTTTTTGGACCGGAGTTTGTACGCTGCGGCAGTGAACTCGGCTTCGGTCACCGGCAGTATCTCCGCCTCCATAACCTGTGGGCGAGTTGTAGGTGCCATTGCTGGTGGGGCAAATTCATCTCTTTCGGGAAAGAGGGCGCCTACGACCCGGTTTACGAGTTCTGGCTCGAGACTCGTTGTCAAAGGGGGGGCCCAAGGCCGGAGTTTTTGCCTCACGGTCTTATATGGTCTGCCCCATGGGTCCCTGTTGAGGGTCTCGAGCCACTCCTCCCAGGCCGCCTCCTTAGCTTGCGCTATGGCCGTCTCCAGAGTTTTGCAAGCGGCCCTGTAGGTGTTGTACAGGGCGTCTTCTTCAGTCTGGTCCCTATTTTGCCTCCTCCTATATCTTGTGTACTGGCGGCGTGCGGTCACGCAAGCGTTCCGCAGATCGCGGAGTTCTGGTCGCCACCAGTACACTCGGCGCTTCGGCAGCAGAGATTTGGCCCTAGGCATCGACGCATCGCACACACGGCCTAAGGCGTCATCAAGGTTCTGTGCCTCTTCGTCAACCAGTATTGGCCCTTCTGGGGTCGTACTGGTCCCCCAGGCCTCGACTATTGCCGCCTCTTTGGCGAGCTGTCTGTCCAGCTTACTGATTACCCATCTTCGACTGTCCCCTGCAGCGGGTCGGTTCCTCGGCTGCTCGGCACGTGTTACAGTTGGGGTAGCGACATCGAACCTTATATATCGGTGGTCCGATAAGGTTTCTACCCCAACTTCTACCCTCCAGTTTTGAGCACGGCGGGCTAAGGCGTTGGACGCAAAGGTTATGTCCACTATGGACTCGCCTTGTTGCCTCACGCACGTGCTCTCCGACCCGGTGTTGAGGACAGTCAGTCCCAGGGTGATTGCCCACTCCTCCAGGACCTCCCCCCGGACGTCTGTCGCGGGAGATCCCCATGTCGTTGATTTGGCGTTGAAATCGCCCGCAACTAACACGGGGATGGGGGAAGTTCGCCTGATCAGGGCTTCTACTTCAGAGAGGACTCGCTCAAAATCTACAAGGGGACGGTTTGGTGAGATGTAGACACCAACGACTGCCATTCCGCCTATGGTTGCAAGAACAAACCCCTTGCCTTTCACTATTTTTTCTATGGCCGGGGACCCAGCTGCACCGGGGACTACAATGGCGACTGATTCGTCAAGATCTCCTGCCCAGTCGTTTCGGTTCGGGATGTAGTAGGGTTCCGAAACTATAGCCACATTAATACCACTTTCAGCCATTGTCTGGGCTAGGAGATCCTGGGCCCTGGTGCAGTGGTTGACATTCGCCTGGAGACATTTGCAGGCCATTTTATTGGGCGATGTCCATGTTCTCCGCCGACTGGGAACCTAACCTAACCTTTTTTTTTTTTTTTTTTTTTTTTTAAGGAGAGGAAAAATGCGTTACGCATACCACCCGGGTGTGGGGACTGACCCGGGTGGTTATGTGGGACTCCTCGTTACGGGCTGATGGGACCCCGAGTTTACCCACTAAAAACCTCTCCGTCTGCCGCCGTTGTGCTGTATGGTGGGCTGCAGGAACGCTTGCGCTTGCATCTGCAGCACCACCAGCACCGCTCCGAGCTTAAGAGCGCCGCCTCCGGAGGCCGTTTTGGCCTAAATTTAACATCCTCCCATCATTCCGCCTTCAGTGGCCTAATGTTGGTTGACGGATGGCAGGCTTCCCCATGCCTGCCATCCTATGGCCACTCTACGGAGGCAGGCGGCGGTCGTGTGCGGCCCGTCTTCGTCCGGCTCGCTTGCGGCGCCTTTGGTCAGCCAGTGGGGCGACCTCTCTGGCCCGCTCCGCCAGTTCCTTCTGTTGCAGGACTAGCTCGCAGAAGGTTTTCATCGCATTCCAAGATCTGTCGCTGTCGACCATGGACTTCACCACGGCTGGCAGCGACAGATCCTGCCCCACTATAGCCATCAGGTCGTCCCTTTCTGGCCCCCACACTGGGCACTCGTCCAGAGTGTGTTGAGCGGTGTCAACCGCTGCGCCGCATTCATGGCACTCTTCCGTCGGCTCCCTGCCGGCAACTTTGTGCAGATACCTCCCGAAGCAACCATGCCCCGAGAGAATCTGCACGAGCCGGAACGTGAGAGAGCCGTGTGTCCGCTCCAGCCACTGTGTCATGACTGGGCGTATCGCCGCAACAGTCCGGGCGCCCGCAGTTGGTCTGGCCAGTCGGTCCACCCACTCCGAAATCGCCTCGCGGCATAGTTCGTCACGCTTGGCCTGGATCTCCCGCGGTGCTGGCCAAAAGTCTCTAGCACGCGCCTCCTCACGCCAGAAGAAGACTGACGCGAGGGTCCTCGCGTCTAAATCCCACGGCAGAGATCCGGCCAGCACACATGCCGCCTCTCCTGAGATCGTGCGGTATCCCCGTATTGACCTTATCGCCATTACTCTCTGCGCTCTGCGCAGCTGATTGGCATTCCCGGCGTTTAGATCTTTAGCCCATACTGGGGCACCGTAAAGGGCAATTGATCTTATTACCCCCGAGTATAGGCGACGGCACGACGCTTTTGGGCCCCCAAGATTCGGGAGCAAGCGCCCGAGCGCAGCAGCCGCACTTAGCAGCTTTGGAGTCAGCCGTTCGAAATGCGCCTCGAAGGACCACCGACTATCCAGGACGATGCCAAGGTACCGCATCGTCCGTTGGATGGGGATTCGCACGCCACCGACAATTATGTGGGATCCGGGCTTGGGTGCTCTTCGGGGGCCGTGGAAGCATATGGCCTCCGATTTATTTAAGGCAACCTCCAGCCCTAGCCGCCGGATCTTTCCCACGACATGTGCCACTGCTGCAGTGGCCAAGATGGACGCGTCTCTAAGTGAGGCCCCGCGTGCTGTGACAAGGGTGTCGTCGGCGTAGCACACTAGCTCCACCCCGCGCAGACGACCACCTCGCAACACCCAATCGTATCCGATGTTCCACAAGAGTGGTCCTAGTACCGACCCCTGTGGAACACCGCACACCATTTCCCGCCTCTCCCACTCATGCTGCCCGGGAAAGGCCACAAACCTCCGAAGCAGGTAGTCCCTTACAATTCGGCTGAGATGGTGGGGTACTTGGTGGTACAGCAACGCCTCATTGATGCAGCCCCAGGGGAGGGTGTTAAAGGCGTTGGCAATGTCAAGCGACACTGCCAAGACGACGTCACCCTGGGAGACTGCATCTTCCGCTATCTTTTTCACCTGCAGGATCGCATGTACAGTGGAGCGACCGCTGCGGAATCCGTATTGGCAGTCAGCCAAGTCCGGCCCGTCGGCGGTAAGGTGCTTGATGAGACGGTTTGCGATGATCCGCTCAAAGAGCTTGCCCACCTCATCAAGCAACACGATGGGCCGGTAGGCCGACGGTGACTCCGCAGGACGACCCTCTTTCCTTAGCAGGACCAGTCGACCGATCTTCCATGCATCTGGGAAACGACCCTGCTCCAGGCACTGGCTGAATAGCCGTCGCAACCTTGGCTCCAGGGCACTCATGGCTAGAACCCAGGCTCGACCCGGGATTCCGTCGAGCCCAGGTGCCGTATTTTTTGCCCTTAGCCTCAGCACCGCCGCTCCGAGCTCACCTTCAGTGACCCTGGGTGTCTCTGCTTCTGCTCCCTGCTGTCTCTCAGCTGCCCCAGGTAGTGCCATGGGCGGTGGGGGCTGTGGAGGTCTATGGGGGAACAGAGTCGCAACCACGTTATCCAGCAGCTGGGGCTGGAGACTCTGTGTCAGTGGAGGGGCCCACGGGCGGAGTTTCTGCCTGACAAGCTTGTATGGCCTCCCCCATGGGTCTCTGTTTAGAATCTCCAGGAACTCTTCCCGTGCCCGGTCAATGGCATTGCTAATGGCAGATTTTAGGGCCACTTTTGCCTCCTTATACCTCGAGTAAAGGGTCGCTTCCGCCTCTTCATCTCTCAGCCGACGACCTCTCTGCCTTGTGTACTGGCGTCTCTTGAGCACACACTCCTCGCGCAACTGCGCAAGATCTGGAGACCACCAGTACACTGCGCGTCGGGGAGAGAAGGTCTTGGCTCGAGGCATTGCCGCGTCACACACCTCAGTCATGGACTTACGGAACCATTCGGCTTCTACCTCCACGTCAACCGCCTCCTCCGGTTCCACTGTCCATGACCAAACCAAAGCCGCCAGTTCTAGGGACTCTCGGTCAAGTTTTTTAAGCACCCAGCGAGGACCATCACCGACTGGATCGTTACGTCTTGGGCGACCAGGCCTGGAGAGCGTCGCGACTCCGAATCTGATGTAACGGTGGTCGGACAGTGTTTCGACGCCAACCAGGACCTCCCAGCTTTGAACACGGTGTGCCAGGGCGGTGCTTGCAAACGTTATGTCTACGATAGAACCGCCCTGTTGCCGCACACACGTGTTTTCCGTGCCAGTGTTGATGACCGCCAGGTTTGCGCCAATTGCCCACTCTAGGAGAGTGCGCCCCCGTGGATCGGTTGCTGGGCATCCCCACGCCAAGCTCTTGGCGTTAAAATCGCCCGCGACAATCACAGGGGCGGGATGCAGTCTGCCAACAAGGGCGCCGAGCTCCACCAGGAACGTCTCGAAGTCTGCCAGGCTTTTGTTGGGGGAGAAGTAAACCGCGACTACCGCCAGCTCCCCGCAGACTGCAGCGACACAGCCGTGACCCTTCGTTACGCTCCTAAAACTGGAGCCGGCAGCGCTCCGCGTAACTAAGGCCACAGTACCGTCAAGGTCTCCAGCCCAGTCGTCTCTGACCGGCACTCTGTAGGGCTCTGCTACTACAGCGATGTGTATACCCCACTGGGCTAGACTCTGGCAGAGAAGGTCTTGGGCCCTGGCATCATGGTTGAGGTTCGCCTGGAGGAATTCTATGGTGTCCATTTAACCCACAACCATAGATAGATCCTCCTCTGCCGTAGACTGTCCCGCTGGGGTCGATTCAGCAAGCTGCGAAGGGGCCTGGAGGCCACGGGCAGCATTGGTCGCCTTTCTCTTTCCAGCAGCTTTGGGTGCAGTGCATGCCTTGCTGCTTATCCGGTGCCCAGACGGCTTACCAGCTGCTGCACATTCAACACAATGCGGCGAGGCGGTGCACTGGGCCGCTTTGTGACCATCTTTGCCGCATTGGAAGCAGCTGTTCGAGCGGTCCGTTTCCGCTGGGCACTGCGCACTGACATGACCGTTGCGGAAACACCGGAAACATCGCAAGGGTCTCTGGTCCATCAGTTTGACCTGCGCAGAGACCCATCCCACCAGAAGTCGGCCCGCGGAAACTATTTTCTTGGCGGCCATGACAGGGCAACGAACCCATACCGTGCCAAGGCCCGAGAAACCCTGGCGTATGTCTCCGACCTTTATTGCATCAATGGCGCATTCTCCATTGCGTGCCACCGCAGCAGCCACCTCTTTTGCCGAAACAGATTCATCAAGGCCAGTGACCCTAACGTCCACAGTTTTTGAGGGCCTAGCCACTCGCACTTTATCTGTGCCGACCTGTTGCCGAATTGCCTCGGCTAGTTTGTCGGCTTTTTCCCCGCTGGTTGTGCCGGGGACCTCGAGAATGCACGCTCCGGTGGCCGCTCTTCGGAAGCGCAGTCCGGTGGGGATGTCCAAATCCGCTAGCTGGACCTTGGTCCTGGCTTCAGCGATGACATCCTTGTAAGTCACGCCCCTCTCCGCTGCTTCTGGTTGTAGCGTCAGCACCACGGCCGCCGATCGTGGTGCTTTCAGCTTTTGGGCTTTCGCCTTTTCCACAGGCTGTGGTTGGGCAGCGCGTTGCGCAGCCTTACGTCTGTTTCCTTTACTTGCCACCACGTTCCAGCCCTCTTTCATGGTGGCAGGCGCTGGTGGCAGTGAACGGGGCGTGGGCGGCTCATTTGATGTTTGAGTTCTGGCCTCGTTTCTCTTGTTTCCACCCTTTCTTTTGTCCTTCTTGTTGGTTCTGGCAGCTGGAGCAGATTGCGGCTTCTTGGTGGCATCGATGACTATTGCCTTGCCACTTGCCTTCGCTATTGTTGTAACCGCAGCGGATGCTGAGGATGCCGCAGCCTGATTCTTCCTCGTTGCTGCTAGTGGCGGCCGCAATTGTTTGGCCGGCAGTAGGCGACCCTCGGCTTCGAGCCCATCCAAGCGTGCGCCCACAATCTCTCCCACCTTGAGAGCCACTGCGCGCATGAGGTCCTCGTTCCCGAGAGCGGGTTCAAGGTTGCCCACCGGGCCCCTTGCACGTGTCAGTGGCCGTTTGTCAGCTCCAGGTGTCACCGGGTCGTGCATCTCAGTGTCCTGCACGGTGACGGGGGGGTAGAAACTCGAGGCTTTCTTTCCTCCTAGCCCTGTCCATCTCCGCCTTTAGTTGGGCCAGTTCGCAGCGAAGACTGGCCATCTCCGCTTGCAGGCTTTTGTTCGCCGCCTGCAATTGACGAGTCTCGTCCGAGATTGTGCGCTCACTCAAAATTTGGACAGCCTCCCCGATGGTTTCCGCTGCCTCTTTGAGGGCGCGCACAAATGTGCCCTTCAGGTGTTTAGATTTGACCGCTACGTCCTTGATGATGGCCACCTGGGCGGTCACCGATTCAGTGAGGCCTGTGGCAGTCTCGTCCTTATTTGGTTTGGCAGGGAGCAGCTTTGGGAACTGTTTGTCCCACTTGTCTCTCGCTGCCTTTGCCTGGCTTGCAACAGCCCTCTCCGCCTCTATTTCAAGAGCCTCACGTTTCGCATCATTGAGGGCTTTCTGCGCCGCTGCTAGTCCAATATATTGGCCAGTCGTTGGCGGGCGGCCTCTAGGGCGCTTCACCTTCTCTGCTTCGTCCATCGACGAATCGTCCGAGAGGTGAAGAGAACCTTCTCTGCTGTTGGGACCGGGCTGGGTCCAAAAACGCCCGCTAGGGCCCACCGAGCTATTAGAGTTCGACCTCGATCGTGATCGAACAGAAATGAGCGTGCAGTCTGATGACTGGTCGCTTTCTTCCTCTACTGCGAGCATGTCCGCCACGCTCTCCGCCATTTTTGCTGCGCCGTCCCTACTCCTTCTTCGGATGCGCTTTTCGACTTTTGTACCCTTAATCTTGGGTTTCTCTCCTCCTTTCATGATGTTTTTTGTTTTTTTGAGTTCAGTTGCCATATGGTTCCCACGAGTGTGAGGGATATAAAAGTCCATCCAGGCGGTGCCCTCTGCACCTGGATAAGCCTAGCGTAACCCGTCAGTGTGTCGGCCGGTACACTAACGGGGCAAGCACTAACGACTGACTCCACCTCAGCCATGCATCCTCTCGCGGTGCTGCGCCGCTTAGGATTGGGGGTAATTTTTTATTGAGGTTTTCTTCCTCGCGGCCCGGCCAATTAAGGCAGGGCCCCCGCCGCCCGACCAAAGTCGCAAAACATGACTACGGCCTTGACGAGCAGCGGGTCGGTCCGGCGTCGACTACACGTCGAGTGCACCTGGCACATCGCCGCACCCATCGTATCCATTTCTGGAGCGACCCTCCTCCGTTTCATTTTTATAGTGGTTTGTTCCACGCGGCACTACTCTCAGTGAGCAGCGCCCCCGGCCCGCTCAGGGCGGGTTACGGGCTGCCCGACGGAGGGACGGAACCCACCCGCCGCGCCGCGAGCCTTGAAGGCCCGCCATCCCACGCCGCTCAGCGGCCGCTGGCTCTAAAGAGCCCCGACAACACGGTGCCACGCACCACCACCGCTGCCCGAAGGGCCAGGCTGCATCCCATGCCATCTCAGATGACCTGAGGCGAGCTGGGAGCAGCAAAGAAACCCGGCATTGAAGCCCTCGCAGGAGTCTATAGACTCAACTGCCACCGCCTGTGACTGGTATTCGCAGAGAGAAGATAGCAAGCGCGCAACTGAGCGGCTATCCTCTCCCTCCCAGGGTGCACCACGAGCTCCCAGGGTGCACCACGAGCAACCTAACCTAACCTAACCTAACCTAACCTAACCTAACCTAACCTAACCAACCAAGTTCTAAACTACCCAAAGAGACCCAATTTGACACATTTTTAAAGCTAATTTGCCCCGACTTTTAGGTACCACTCTTACCCCCCTAGCCCTTCTGGTTACTGAAATATTCAATTTTTTCTTTTACGACACTTAGCAGTTTTTCAAAAATTCACCAAAAATTCATTTTTCAACATTTTCCAAATTTTCTTTTACAGTAATATCATTTTCAATTAGTTTTAAATCATTGTATTCACAAATAAATTCTTCACACTTAGCTTCAGTTCAATTTTCACACATTTACACAAAAAAGTCGTACCCTCATAAAAGTATCTGAGCAATCTTGTTTTTCGCCCATAACTTTAGTTTTTCCCGGTAGATTTTTGTTTTGTTTTCGAATTTAGATTCCTCTAATTTTTTGCAAACTTTAATGTCATATAGCTTTTGTCCATATCTCCACTAGTTTTCCTGCAACATTCAAAGTTCACTTCCCTCGTAATTTTTAGTAGTTTTTCAGTTTTTTGATAATTTTGTTCAGCCGACTTTGCTCTAAAAATCTAGTTTTCAGGTATAATTTAAAGTTCAATTGCCCGCATTTTTAGACACCAGAACCAACTTGGTACCTCAAAGGGTTCAAGAGATATTAATTTTTTCATCACTTTCAGAAAATCAAAATTTAGAATCGCAATAACTTTTTATTTCTGCCATAGATTTCAATCGTTTCTTCTTGTAACACACGCATTTTACGTCATTTATTTGATTCATTACAGCAATTTAGGATATTAGATTTTTTTCCATACAAACAGGTATAAATACCTACCCAATTTTTGGCGCCTGCAGAAAGTGTGGCGGCAATCACTTTCGATTAAAAATTACTACAAAACCACTCGGTAGATTTAAGTTTTTATTGTATAATTCGATAGTTCTTGTTAAAATCTTTATCTTTTGTTTGAATACTTTTTCTTAGAATCCACAGCTTCACCCTTTAATTTTGATTTTTAGATTTTTATTAAAATTCATAGAAATAATTTTATTTCTCCGCTCGCTGAAGAGCTAAAATTCTAAACTTGATACAGTATATAGCCACTTTACGTACCAACCTAAACCTTTTTGTTTCGGCACGATATTCTGCATAGTTTGAGAAATATAATTTTTTCAATTTCTGACAAATACATATATGGGGAAAATGTATCGCACACCTCCCGCATCGCCCAGAAAGGCGCGTACGGCCCACTCTGAACCTGATTCAGGAGTAAAAAACATAGGCCAAGAGCAGGCGACATCCGCAGGGACAGAGCAGGCTGTCGGCAGCGATCACATCCCTCCGCTGATCGATTTGCAGGAGGACACCATACAAAATAAAACTTTTGTGGTACAGGCGGAAGTTCACAGGCACGTGCCCGAGGCCGGAACCTCAACTCCGCTACAAACCACAAAACAGACTACCCCGGACGCGACATTGGCACCGATCCCGGTAACGGAGGAGCCTATCGCTATCGCTGGTAGCCCCAGCTCGGACACAACTGAAATGGGGCGGCTGTGGATGAGCGGAGACGTATCCATTAGCAGCCCCGGCTCGAAAACACGAGCGGGAAGACACCGCACAGAGGTTACGCGGAACCTAGATGACATTGTAACGCAGCTAAAACAAAATCGAAGCGTTACAAAGGTCAACAAACTTACAATAATGAAAGCTGTCGAAGCCATCCGAGACGCTACTATCAGGTTCACAAACGAGATGGACGTCATAGGTGTGGACCACGTGAGCAAAGCACCCACTGCATCAACTCAAGAGCCTACAATAGACGCAATACAGTTGAAAAAGGACATAATTGCTGGAGTTCAGGCAGAAATCTCCAAAATGCGCGCTGAACAGCAGGCCCTGAAGGAGATCGTCATGAAGTCCGTAAGCAATGAAGTGAGCAAAGAGCTCAATGACGATGACGACGCTCGCGAACCATTTTCATCGGTAGTCAGAAGAGGCAAAAACAGAAGACACAGAACCGAGGCAGCACTGGCGGCGGCGGCGGGACCGAGTCGTGAGGACGACATGGCCACACCCGCCATTGGTAGACCATATAAGCCCAAAGTAAGCCGAACAAATGTGCCTCCTTCCTCGCCGACAAACTTTGTAGTCCTGCTCGAGTCTATCGACCCTAGACATGACGGCAAGGATGTCCTAAAGGAAATTAAGGAAAAAGTAGACGTGGTCGACATTGGAGTCGGCATTAAGAGCGTGAGAGAGACTCGCAACAACAAGGTGCTTATCAGTTGCGAGTCCAATGAAGACAGAAAGAAACTAAGTGCTGCCATAAAAGCCAAATCACCTAACATTACTGTCCAGGAGCCTAAACTGCGCAATCCTAACCTGCGGATTATAGGCGTCATCTCGGAATACGCGAACGCGAAAATCGAGGACGCCATAATCAGACAAAACAACAGTCTACTGGCAGGGATCGCAGAGGGCAGTAAGACTGTTAGGTATATAAGAACAGCCAAGGGCCGAAATGACGCTGTCAAAAACGTCATCGTCGAGGTCAGCCCGGAAGTGTGGGCTGCGACACAGAACCAAAAAGTGAAAATCGGATTCCAATCAGTGCTAGCTGTCGACCAGTCACCGGTCGTACAGTGTTTTAAATGCCATGGGTTTGGACACCGTGCAACAGAGTGCAAATCCGAGCACAAATGTGCCTACTGCGCTGGTGACCACGACACACGCAGCTGCAATGCTCGTGAGGCCGCACCGCGCTGCATAAACTGCATCAACAGCGGCAGGGACCACGAACATTACGCGTTTAGCCAAACCTGCAGCGAATGGATAAAGTGGGACCGTATAGCCAGACAGGCTATACGGTACTGCTAAAGGCGTCCCGAAGATAAACAATAACAGAACACTCACTGCCGTTCAATGCAACTTAGGGAAAGGAAGCAACGCTATGCAAGAACTCGTACAGTGTGTTAAGCAGCATGAATACGATGTCATATTCATTACCGAGCCGTTCGTAGGAAATAAAACTACTATGAGCGGTATCGATGAATATGACATCTATCAATATGCCAATGGAAGCAACAGGACCAAAGCCTGCTTAGGCATTCGGAAAAAGTTGGGAAAGTACATTGGGATTACCCAACATGCCACCACCAACTTTTCCACTGTTCAGCTTTCGTTACCAAATAAGAAATTGTTACTCTCGTCTGTCTACGTGGAGCCCGGTGAGGATCCATCCAATACGCTGAACCACCTCGAGCAAATGCTTAAATTGTACCCAAACACCGAACACATTATATGCGGGGACTTGAATGGATGGCACACAACATGGGGCTCCACGAAGAACAATGATAGAGGTAGGGCAATAATGGATCTATTAATTGCAAATGATCTCGTGGTTTGCAATACAGGTAATGAAGCCACTTTTCAGACGATAACACATGGACAAATTAAAACATCCATAGTGGACCTTACCATTGCAACCATGGGGATAGCTAACAAGATTACCGAATGGAAGGTGAATACTAACATCGTGACCTCCTCGGATCACCATGGCATACAATTTCATATAAACATTAACATACCTATAACTAAACATAAAACATCAATATCCACGTTCAAATACAACACAGACAGAGCTAATTGGAACACCTTCGACGATGAGCTCAAGACAAACCTTGAACAGGCAGAGCTTCAAAATACCAATATTGACACACTTACAACTGAAGAAATAGAAACATATATAACAAAACTTACAAAAACTATAACAAGAACGTGTGACAAAACTTTTATTCGCAAAACCGCCCACAAGAAAGCCATATGGTGGACTGAGGAGCTCACCAACATGAAAAAGAACGTTATCCGTCTACACCACCGCCTCCAAGATCTGAAGCGTAGCAGGAAAGACCTCAGCAACATAATTCGAGAGTTAACAGAAGCCAGGACTGAATATGCGCAAAAGATACGCAAAACTTCCACCGATCACTTTCGTGAATTTTGTAAGAGTCAGGGTAGGGATGACGTCTGGTCAGTGACTAATCGCCTCCTTAAGAATACACCACAACCTCAACCACCTTCGACCTTAAAGGTAAATAGTAATATATACACGACATCCATTCAGGACACGGCGGAAAAACTGGCCAACAAATTCTTCCCTGACGACTCTACCACCGCAGACACTCCACATCACACACAGGTCAGAAATAAGATGAACATACCATATATCCAAAATAATGACATTGCTAACGAACCTCTCTTCAAGACATCGGAAATTATGGAGGTGATTGATAGCATGAGCCCAAAAAGAGCCCCTGGAATGGACAGTCTCACAGCAGACATATGTAAACGTGTAATAATGACATACCCAGAGCAAATGACAAAACTATATAACAGATGCTTACAACTCAGCCATTTTCCCACAAGCTGGAAAACTGCCTTTATAAAAACAATACCGAAGCCTGGCAAAGACGATTACAAAGACATATCCGCTTATAGGCCCATAGGACTCATAAATGTACTGGGGAAAGTCCTGGAGAAGCTGATCGCCAAGCGACTCACTTACTTCTTGCGTACCCATAACGCTTGCAGTTTCCAGCAGTTCGGGTTCAAGGAACAGAGCTCCACAACCGACGCCTTAAACAACGCAATACATCACATCAGGAAGTATAAGTCAGAACACAAACTCGTCGTGGCGATCTCGCTGGACATCGCAGGGGCCTTTGACCACGCTTGGTGGCCGGCCCTCTTGAGTCGACTTGCTGAGGTTCAGTGTCCTGGAAACATCTACAATATCATACGCAGTTATCTCACTGACAGAAAAGTCACCTTAAACTACGCAGATGCTACCTTCACAAAGGAACAGTCGCTCGGGTGTGTTCAGGGTTCTGTTCTAGGACCAATATTCTGGAACACAATCGTGGACACGCTCTTGGACTCTCCTTTGCCTGAGGGTAGTCACCTGCAGGCATACGCTGATGACATATTACTGATCAGCTCAGCTGACAGCGTAGAACAGCTGGAACAAAAGACTAACAGAGCACTTGAAAACATATATCAGTGGGGGCTGGACAACAAATTGAACTTCGGAGCACACAAAACAAAAATGATTTCACCAACACCCAAGGCTAAAGCAGCAAAAATAGCGATGAACAACACGGTAATCGCGTTCAGTGACCACTTTAAGCTCTTGGGTGTCATAGTTGACCAGAACCTTAAATTCACGAAGCACGTCGAATACGCTATTAATAAATCCTTAAAAATATATAAACGACTAAGCATCTTTGTTAAACCGACGTGGGGTGTCCACTCCGAAAACATTAGAGTCATTTACCAACATGTCATTGAGCCCATTGTGACCTACGCTGCTGAGATTTGGCACAGCGCAGCAAACTACAAAAAGACACAAAACGCCTTGCTAAGTCTCCAGCGTGGGTTCGCAATAAAAATAGTTCGAGGCTTCAGGACCCTCCCAACCACTGGATCGATAGCTCTTGCCGCCCTCACACCCCTTCCGCTTAAAATAAAAGAGGTAGCATCCATTGAAAACGCAAAACGAACATGTAAAACTAAATTCCTACCCGACGATATTGTATATGACAAAAGGATTCCAGTGGAAGAGCTAATGCATCCAGCGCACAGGACGGAGATAGAAATAAACGAAGTTGTCAATCAACAAGACTTAGAACCCTATTACACCACAAATATGAACAGAATATTCACAGATGGAAGCAAATATGATGAGCTGGTCGGCGCGGCAGTAGTTATTCAACACCCAGATGGAAGAGAAACAGTGAAAAAGTTCAAATTGCACAGCAGCTGCACTGTTTTCCAGGCCGAGTGCCTGGCGATTGAGCAAGCTTGCAAGCTATGTCTCACACTCGGTCTGGAAAATTCAACGATCTTCTCGGACTCTAAGTCAGCTTTACAGGAACTTATGTTCAGAAGCAGTACCAATGCTATTATCAACAGTACTCAAAAATGTATAGCGCAAATCAAAGGGAAGGGACATGAAATACAGTTCTCTTGGATAAAGGCCCACAATGGACTACTTGGCAATGAAGCAGCTGATGCCGCAGCAAAACATGCGGCACAACTGCACAAGAGACCGGATTACTATAAATTCCCGATATCCTATCACCGAAGAAACCTCCGAGGGGAAACAATGAATACGCATAACAGCATATATCAGAGCAGCACAACAGGACAACATCTGAAGGCATGGTTACCCAGCTTACAACATATAACAGAAATACGACAACGAACACCAATCACTTTCCAACTGACACAAATTCTGACCGGCCACGGTTTTAACAAAGTCTACCTCCATAGGCATAAAATTACCGATGACAATACTTGCCCA
Source organism: Thaumatotibia leucotreta (assembly GCA_025490895.1). NCBI lineage: Eukaryota > Metazoa > Arthropoda > Insecta > Lepidoptera > Tortricidae > Thaumatotibia > Thaumatotibia leucotreta. The sequence goes on from JALPQI010009432.1 coordinate 37,267, forward strand.
TGCGATAGTACCACACCGCAAACCATCAAGCATTTGCTGGAAGACTGCCCTAAATATGCTTCGAAACGCTCAAATCATGAGCTACTTTGTAATATAAACAATATCGCCCCATACAACATACAACAGCTAATGGAAAAAGAGAGCACACTGGAATCATTCGTGAGATACATAAATCATATTGTCAATAAGCTCAAGAAATTCAACGGAACATAACAGTATACACCAATAGTTCAAACAAACACAAAGTTATAAATACTATAGACAAACAAATAACTTAGAAATACATTGGTAGCCCGTATCCCACAGCGGGTACCTAAAGTTAAAGTCTAACGGTCGCCCGTATCCTTAGCGGGGGCCGTTAGTACTAACTAATGACATACATAAAAAAAAAAAAAAACCTAACCTAACCTAACCTAACCTAACCTAACCTAACCTAACCTAACCTAACCTAACCTAACCTAACCTAACCTAACCTAACCTAACCTAACCTAACCTAACCTAACCTAACCTAACCTAACCTAACCTAACCTAACCTAACCTAACCTAACCTAACCTAACCTAACCTAACCTAACCTAACCTAACCTAACCTAACCTAACCTAACCTAACCGACCAACTTCTAGATATACTAAAGTGACCCATTTTGCAACAATTGTAACCCTAATTGAGCCCGATTTTTGACCGCTACTTCCTCTCCCCTAACCCTTCTGGTTAGGGAGATATAAATTTTTTTGTACTCTGGAAATTTCGTCAATCTTAAAAAATTCATAGTTCAGTCAGTTATTAACTTTTGTTAACTTTTTCTTTTCCATTAATCTTCCCCCCTTTTTTACTACATAACTGCATATTAAAAAAGTATAGCGTTCGTATAAAAACTTAGAGTAATTTTAAAATTTCTTACACTTTTTTTGGCGCCTGATGAAATTTTACAGGCAACGTCCTTTTTTATAAATATCTTCTAAAGTACACGGTAAAAAATTCTGTTTGGTATCTCATTTGATAGGTTTAATTTGTCTCAACATTTTATGTCCTACACATTTTCCCGAATTCCGTATAGTTTTCCCAATAACTTTGAATTTCACTTCCCTCGTCTCGTAACCTAACTTTTTCACATTTTGAATTAATTTGTTCTACAAAGTTCTTTCTAAAAATCTGATTTTTACATATAATTTAAAGCTCAATTACTGCTATCTTTCCGTTCTAATATCACTTTCGTACTCCGCTTAGTTACTGAAATATAATTTTTTCAAGTGGTCCTGAATTATTTTTTCTCCTTAAAATTTTAATAACTTTGTCAGTTTCCAATTTTTCTTCAATTTTTCTTTATTCAAAAAACGGCCATATTCTGTTCTATCTTTATCATTGAATAAATCTCTAATTTTGTGTATATTTATATCTGTAAATTCGAATTTACCACTTTTTGCGCCTGCGAAAAAACTCATAGTATCACAATCTCAACTTGCAATAATAACGACTATATATTTTCATAAAAATGAGCAATAACAACTCGGACGTTACTGCTACTAAGCCTAGCAATCAGTTTTCACTCCTCCCCCGAGAAGGGAATGCACAGAGTGAACCAGACCCGCAAAATTCACACATCTCCCAACTTTCATCGATGGAGCCGCTCCAACCTAGCCTGGACCCCATATCCGGCATCCCAATTGCCGATGATGAGGATGAACCGTCATTCGCTGACGCTACAGACCCGGATCAGGAATTTCGCCAGCTGATATTTCAGAAAACCGATGCCATAAAGGTTAAGCTCACGGAGGGACGTAGCCTCACCAAAGTTAATAAGAGCGCCATCCTGGCATTGGTCCATGAAATCCAGACCATCCTTACAACCACCAAGATTGCAGCAAAGGCAAACACCACAGAGTCCATCAATACGATTAATCGAGCAACCATATCCTCTCTTAAAGATGTCATAAAAGACACAGTCAGAGAAGAGATGACAAAGCTCAAGCAAAGCGTGCTATCGGCCCAGCGTACACCGGTGTCCTATGCGGCTGCGGCCGCTATCAAAAAACAACAGACATCACAGCCCGCGGCCGTACCGTCCTCCAAACCAGCAATTATACTGGTTCCGAAAAAGGAGGTGGCTAGCTCTGCTGAGACTTTAAAGGCCTGGAAGGAGAAAAACCT